>JANTPZ010148144.1:0-43169 GCA_025593235.1 Vachellia pachyceras | reverse complement strand
GCTGACGCCTAGGGGTCTGGAAAAGTGCTTTTTCAGCTAGGAGGGGACATGGTGATGTGGCCAAATGTGGAGCAAGTGTTTCCCAACTTGGTCTCCAAGTTTCATTAACCACCACCCATTATTCCAAGAGCAAATTAATGTAGGCAAAACATCTCTCTTTCCTCTCACAATTTCATCCTCCTCTCTCTCTCTTGCAATCAGAAATTGCTCTCCCTTCTCTCTAGAAACTAAGCCTCTCCCAAGCAAGAAAGAAGAAACACAAGCTTCCACAACACAAGGTAAAGTGTTCTTGCAATCTAATCTTCTTCTTTTCTTGAGTTTGCTACTACTACTACCTCCTCTTGAGTTGTTCCTTGAGTGAGCCTTCCTTTTTGAGGATGATGGCTAGGACCTCAAGAGATGAAAATGGAAATGAGAAGGTTTTAAAAGTGGTATATGGTTGCAAACTCTTCCTTGAGGGTTAAAAGTTAGCTTGTTAGTTGTTGTTGGTTGTTGTTGGTTGTTGTTGGTTGTTTAAAGTTGTTGTAAAAATTATGGGAAGCTCAAGTTTATGGGGAGGTGCTGCCCAAATTTTTTTTGGTTTAAGGGAAGGTGTTTTTGAGTGGATCAAAGTTAAGAAAAAGGGGTTTTGGAAGCAAGGAAACACATGGTTTCATGAGCAAAGTTTGAAAAACCCTTTCTTTTCTTATTTTTATTATTTTCGTCCAAGCCAAAGGAAAAATAGAAAGGCTGTGTTTTTGAGCATTTTGATGGCTCCATTGGCTTCAAAATGATGTTTTGTGTAGGGTAAATCTATAGGATGGATTTTTGAAGCTTTAAAGGCCATAAAATCAAGTCTTGAACTTTTAGACCTCTTGAAAAACCTACAAAAGGTTCTACGCGTTTTTGCAAGATTTATGTCAACTTGTTGGTTGGATATTTACATAGATCTTATGCCATGGTTTTTAGGGTCTAAAGATCTTCAAGGACACCCTTGGAAAAAGTCACCAAGAGAACCCTAAGGTTCAAAGAAAAGGAAAAGCTAAGATCTTGAGGTAGCAAAACTGCTAATCTCCTTTAAGTTTATGAAAATGATTTGTGAATGCTACATGAACTTTTGTGATGAGAAAGGTGCATGCTTTATGTATGAATTGTGACTTTTGTGCTATGGCCATATGCATATTCAAGTAAAGTTTATGTGTCACATGTTTATATGTTCATACTCATGCCATAAAGTCATGTATGCACATTCACTATGTTATGATTATGTGGTTTTGCTATTGGGATTCCCAAATCTCATCCCCCACCAACTAACCATGTAGGCACAAGCTCAAACAAGGGTAAGGAAAAGGTTCTTGATCCTTGAAGATGATGTTGAATATGCTTGCTTGTTTTGTGATATGCAAGTAGCTACTTTTCTTTGAAGTTATGATGGTTGTAACCTAACTCCAACAAGGAGAACACATGAATATGGGATGATGCATGCATGACCATGAGCTAAGAAGGCTAAAGAAGGATAAGAAACTAATCATGCATGTTAGAGTTAAGATCATGAACTAAAAAGAGGTTTTGGTGAATTTTTAAGAAAATTGGTTTTCAAAGTTAAAGGCGTTCCAAAGGCCCTGAAAAATGAATCTGTTTCCAGTGGCGATTTAAAATATCAAACGAGCTCCAAATGGGATGAAATTTTCTAGTCAGAAGCTAGACATCCTAAGATTTAAAAGGATATAAAGTTTGCAAATTTTGGATGTGTAGGTTAAGAGATATGATTTTTCAAAGTTAAGGGAAAAACTGGAAAACTGACAGTGACCATTTGACACAGCCACGGTTTTTGAATAAACTGATTCAAATGGGCAAGGACTGAAACCAATGAGTATTTTTTCCCTATATATCACTTAATAAGCTAAATTTAGAAATTGGAACCACTCCATTTCGAGTTTTATAGAATTAATTATGAATTTTCAAAGTTGGGTCAAAAATCTGGAAAATGGGCCAGTGAACAGTAACAACGTTTTTAAGAAAAGGAAAAATTTTCAAATTCACTAAAAAGGCCAAATTGAGTTATCCAAGGCTCAAGAGTGGTTCATAAGTGATCAAATAAGTAAATATAGAGGGAAAATAGGAGGTGTTACAGAGCCTACCTGAAGGATCAAGAAGGTGCTGCTTGAAATTAAGAAGGGCTTGCCGCTCACTTGAAATGCAAAGAACTTGATTAGATGCTCTGCATATACATAAATAATTTATTAGTAAGCTAAGCAACCATAGCAAAATAAGAAGGCAAGAATTGTTACAGAAACCCATGAAGATTTTCTTAATATAATTGTGCCATATTTTTATGAATCTATATATATACATGTCTTCACAGATTTGTTAATATTTATAATGTTATAGTAGGGGTCTCTAGGTAGTGTGAACAAAAGCTTTCGTTTCTATGTCCGTCATTCTCTCTTGCCACCTAACACTCTAAACTTTCTTCAACATTTCTACATAAAAAAAGTAAGAGATATTATTTCTACACATATTTTGAACATCCTTATTATTAAATTATTGGAATGCATATGTTTATTAATTATTATCAGGACCTTCCTTTGTTGCCCATTTTTCATTGATGTCATGTTATTGTATGCTTATGGTGTATGGTATTATGCGTCTTCGTCCACTTTTGGGAGGCCTAATTTACCCAATGAAAATATGACTAGTTAGGGATGGTAAAAAATTTGTTAGGTATGACAATTTATATAGCAATCTTAATAAGTACGTATTTTATAACCAAATAAGGATGGATTTTAGGATATATTGGATTATATTTATGAATATTTTATTATTTAAAAATAGATTATATATCACATTATAAGTCAAGTAAATTAGTTTGAGGAAAAATAATAAATATATCATTTAGTTAACTTCCTTAATCTCTCTAAAAAAAGTTAGCTGGTTCTTATATGATGAAACGGATGTATGCCACTCATGTATTATTAAATAAAGATTTTATAAGAGACATCAGGTTCAATAATATATTTATAAATTATTTTTATATCACTTTATTTTAGTTGTTAAAAGAACTATTTTTATTTTAAAATAAAAATGAAGTATATAATTTAAATTGTTATTAGCATATGAATAGTTTAAACTACTAATGACGTATTAAGCAATGGAATATATATAAAATATGATTCTTTCGGAAATTCACTGTTTTTAAAATATTTTAGAATAATGGAATGATTTACATGAATTTTATAATTTATCCTTATTGAAAAATTTTATATCATTTCTTAAAGGAGACTCATTTTTTAATTTCATGACAAGTAGTGACATTATATTTTTGTTAAACAATTGTTACTTGTTTAAAAAAGAGCCAATTGCAGAAAAGATGTGTGGAGGCTTCTTGGTCCACCTCTGTTAATTTTCAAAGGTCTTTCCAATTTATTGGAAAACTTTCCATATGCAAAAAGTAAAAGCTTTGTTATGTATAAAAATTTAAAAGTAAAAAGCTTCTTCATCTAACAATATTTTTTACCAAAGAATAGAATTATGTCTTATAATACATTGCCCATTTAGTGCTCACCAGCTTATCAAAATTATATCAACCACGCTGCCACTATTTTTGCTTGCTGGCCGGTGGCCACATAAAAAGGAAAATGAAGAGTGGGGAAGGTTCTCTAGGAATTGACTGCGATTTCCTCTAAGTTTTGAACAATGTGACTCACGTCATTATTTTTCAATATTGTACAGAAAGAATTATAAAAAATAAAATCAGAAAAGAAAAAACAAAAAGAAGTAGCCTTGAAAGTATGCTAATCAATATTGTATAGTCATAGTTTTATTGTTGGCAAAAAAAGAAAAAATAGTCGTAGTTAATATATAGATTATACAATACCATTGAACTCAATCAAAATTAAATCCTTAAATAGAGTGTTAATTAAGAGTAGGTTTTACTTAATAACCTCATTGAGCATCATCCTCTAAAGTCATTCTCTACACTTTAACTGAATTCCAAACAGCTTATGTAATATCCCAAATTTCGTGAACAGAAGTAAAAGCCAAACCAATGAATTACGAAATGATTTGAGCCTCGTAAATAAGAAAAATAGAAAGGAAAAGGCCTATAGACAAGAAAGGATGATCGACTAAGTACCTAGTCTTGAAAATTCCAAGTAAAAATGACCAAAGGGCAAAACGGTCATTTGGCCTAATAGCAAGGGTAAAATGGTCACTTTGAATAATAAGGCATAGGGAACAAAATGTCATCAAATAATAAGGACATTTTGGTAATTTGGTCAAAAGTCAACAAAAAGTCAAAGTCAACTCAAAAGTCAAAGTCGACCAAAATGTCAAAAGTCAACCAATGGTAAGGTTGGAATTAAGAAAGAGTGGAAAAAGTAATAGCATTTTGGTAATTATGAGGAAAATGAGCTAAGTAGTGGCATTTCCGTAATTAAGGATTTTCAGAGGGCTAAAATACTGAGAAATAATTATTTGAGGTAGCAGAAGTACTCAAATGCCAGAGACCCAAACTAAGAAAAGTTTATTTGGGTTATAAAGTAATTAATAAAATTATTACCCCGTATCCTATGCAGGCAGTTTCCCTGAACGGAGAACAACAGTGCCTGAAAAGCCCAAAAAGATATTTTCTTATAAAATTAATTACGGAAAATCCAAGAAGAATTTTGAAGAACGGAAAAGAGCTTGAGAATTAGGAAAAAATATAGAATTTTTCCATGTCCTTAAGTCAAATTGGCCGCCGGAAGCCCGTTTTACGGTGTTGCACGCAAATCGAGGAATCCTGACGAGTTACGAGGGAAACCTGGAGATGTTATGGACTAGGACATGATGACACCTAGGCAAAGAGGCCTAGGGAATGGCGCCACATGAGAGATAAAGTCTCCGGAAAAATAAAAGGTAGTTACCTGCGTAAATGTTACTTTACGGAAATGCGTGCCATCGGATCAAGTAACTGGACCGGGAAGAGACCCAGCCAGCAACCAGACGCCTAGGGGAGTCTGGAAAGTCACTTTTCAGCAAGAAATTCAAATGGGACATGTGGCACAACCTCCATCAAGTATTCCCAAACTTGGTCCCCAATAATTAACTACAACCACTCATTTTTCAAGAGGGCTTTTAATGACCATTTCCTCTCAAATTTCGTTACTATCTCCCTCTCTCATGGTCTGGAGTTTCTCTCTTTCCAAGCTCCAAAACCGTCACCTTCAAGCTCTCAAGAGGAAGAAGAAGAAAGCTCACACAATCTCAAGGTAAACACATCCAAACAACCAACTCTTTCCATTTCTCTACTCCTTGCAACTTCTACTACCTCTCTAATGATTGATTTCCTTGATTAAAGCCCTCTTTTTGAAGATGAAAAGTTAGGGTTTCAAGGTATAAAAATGAAAAAGAGAAGGCTTTTGAGGTAGTAAAAGGTTGCAAGTTCTTTCTTGAGTAGTAAAGAGTAGTTTGATATATGTTGTTGGTTGTTTTGGTTGTTATGGAAATTTTTGGGAAACCCTAAGTGTATGGGGAGGTGCTGTCCATTTGGAAACTTGAGGGGGAAAGATGTATTTGAGTGGTATAATGCATGGAAAGTGGTTTGGAAGCAAGAATACACAAGCTACATGATGAAAAAGTTGAAAAATCCAAACCCTCCCATTTGTTCTGTTTTTTTTTGAAAATTTGAAAGAAATAGAGGGAGTGGGATTTTGATGATTCTAATGCTTCCAATGGCTTTAGAAGGAAATTTTGTGTAGGGTAAAAGTAAGAAAAGAATTTTGGAAGCCTTGAAAATCAAAAGAACAAATTTTCAAAGTTTAAAGGGCTTGTAAGTGCAATATGTGAATATTGAGTTTTTATTATTTTTCTTGGCCTTGATTGGTGGCTGGAAATTTATGGGAACGTCAATATATGATGTTTAAGAAGTTAATAGCCCAAAGAACTCATTGGGAAAGTCCATCAAGAGAGGATTAAAGTTCAAAGGATAAGAGAAAAGGTAGCAAAACCCTTTAACCTTAAGCTTAATTGCTTTTGAAATATGTTGAATGATACATGACTTATTTAGAAATTTATGATGATGGAAGTGTGATTATGTGATATTGTTTGCTATGGCCATATGCATTTGATTGTTACATGTTGCACTTTTATTAATTCACACTTTTATGAAAGGTTGTCATGCTATTTTATAACTTGTGTTAGAAAGTTTTGCTATTGGGATTTCTTTAAATCTTATTATCCAACAACTAACCATGTAGGTGGAAACTCAAGCAAGGGTAAGGAAAAATTTATAGATGAATGAAGAAGATGCTCTTGATTGCATGACTTTTGTATGAATATATGAGTTGTTAAACTCTCCATGAAGTTGATGTGAATGTAACCCTTAAACCTCAACATGAAGTATCACGTATATCTGTGATAATGCATGAAAATAGGCTAAAAGCGCTAAGGAATGGTAAGTATATAATCATGCATGATAGAGGTGGGTTAATGAACCAAAAAGAGGTTTTGGTGAATTTTAAGGAAAGTTGGTTTTCAAAGCTAAAGGGTTCCAAAGGCCCTGAAAAATTGATCAATTTCACATGAGAAATAAAAATATCAAACGAGCTCCAAATGAGCTTGAAATTTCCAGTAAGAAACTAAACATCCTAAGCTTTAAATTGATATAAATTTTACAAAATTTGGATGTGTACATTAAGAGATATGATTTTCCAAAGTTAAGGGAAAAACTGAAAAAATAGACAGTGACCGTTTGGACATTGCTACGGTTTTGGAATAAACTGATTCAAATGGGCAAGGAATGGAACCAATGAGTATTTTTTTCCCTATAGATCACTTAATAAGCTAAATTTAGAAATTGGAATCACTCCATTTCGAGTTTTATATAATTAATTATGAATTTTTAAAGTTGGGCCAGAAATCTGGAAAATGGGCCAGTGAACAGTAACAACGTTTTTAAAGAAAAAGAAAAATTTTCAAGTTCACTAAAAAGGCCAATTTAAGTTATCCAAAACCCAATAGTGATTCTAAAGTGATCTAATATAAGGAAATAGGAGAAAAAATAGGAGATGTCACATTGTCACTAATACATTAATTGATTTTCTTTGAACAGCTACAAACCATCTCAAATGGTTTTGACAATTTTTTCTTCATCCTTAATATATGGAATTTTTCTTCTCTGCTCAATACCCACTTCATTGTCACTATACGATAGAACAATTCATCATACATAAATAAATATTAAAATAATTCATTAAACATAACTGTATTTAAATAAGTTATCATAATGGAGTTGTTGGTTTAGTCATCATTTTATTGTTGGTAAAATTTTTAGACAACCTTTTTTATGGAAGAAAAGTAAAAGATTCTCCATATCTTATGAATTTATTTTTGAAATCCTACCTTTATAAAAAGAAAAAGGAAAGAATATTTTCTCAAAAAAAAAAAAAGTGTGTGAGCCAGCGATGTAAAAGGAAAGTGAAGCAAGGGCCAAGAAGCATGCGGAAGTTTCAGTGAGAAAGTGAAAAACTTGCAAATAACGAAGGAATGGGAAGGAATAACTTGAAATCTACAAAGTTCACACAATTACAGAGCATGCAGAACATAATATTATTTTCTTTTGCAAAAAATAGAGAACTAATGTGAGATTCCCCAAAAAAAAAAAAGATTTAACAACTGAAAAGCTCTAATGACAAGTGGGTAACATAAGCTTGTTATCATTTCCTATACTAAAACTTGTTAATTTATGTTCATTGTTGTTATCGAACTTGCATTGTGGATGATTAAATCCCTTCCTTAAAACGTTATTCAATTTTTTAATACGATTCGATGATGTCAAATATCAATCGCGCACTTCTGTTAGACACGTACTGATTCAATGCAGCCTCAACTCTAAAATATACTTTGATTATTTGCATTGGATTGAAACTATTCATTGATAAATTTGGGGTTCCTTGAGTTGGGATTTTTAAGATTTTCTGCAGACAAAATATTCAATTTATTTGTTAAGATTAAATCATTGATTAGATTTAATTATAATAGATTGTATTAGCTTTAGTTTGTAGTTTGCCTATATAAAAATTTATTTATACTCTCATTTATAAAACTGAATATTATTATCCTCTTCAATTCCTGACATTTTTTAAGCAATTTTTTGTAATAGATTTGTGAGACATATCAATGGAACGAAGATTGCTTTTAATATTTAAGGTGGATGTACCCCAAATATTTTTTGTGAGGGGTGATTTTTTATTAATTTCTTCATATATTTACCATGAAGACTTTAATTTTCAGAACTGCTTACATAATAGAGTTATACAGTACACGCACGCGTACACATACATATATTTTGGAAGCTGGAAAAAATATAATTGAAAGAAATAATATATCTTTGTTCTCATTAAATATAAGAATTTTAAAATTATAATTATTTAGATTATAAGTAAAATAGAATGGTATTCCTTTATAAATATTTCAACATTATCAAAATAATAATCTTACTTACATATTTCTTTATTTTTAAGCGATTTATTTTTTTTCGTGACAGCTAGTATTTCTTAAAAATTAAACTCAACAAGATATATGATCTTTTTCAAATACAATGACAAATCAGCTTATAAGGAAAAAACAATAACAAACCAACAAGATATAATGTATTTTTCAAAAAGGTTCTCACCCATAAATTAAGTAGAAAATTCCTTACGAGAAAACTGAGTGCATTAATTATAAAGTTTGTGTGAAGTTTCTTTTTGTTTATTCTCAATGAAAAATGAGTTCAAATTATAAAAAAAAAAAAGTATACCACGCAAGAAAATAAAAGTTTAATATTGGTATTATTTAAAAAATAAACATTTTTCCGTTGCTTGAATATTTAATTATTGATATTATTTAATTAATTAGAATATTTAAGCATATCTTCCAAAAAATAAAATTTTTCTGTATGGCCAATATATACATTTACATGCATACTTTTCTTCCTCACAAACACTTACTTATTTCTTTATGATATTTACATCAATATAAGTATTATAACTTAAAAATTAACAAGTAATTTTGAAACTTTTGAATGGTCCTCACATTTAAATGGAAAATTTTATTATCAATAACTGCTATGATAGAATCATTGATCAAGGCATAACAAAACAAGAGTCATGAAGTTTGTTAAATATAGTTAGTTCTTCCTCCATAACAAACATCTTTTCAAATACATATAACAAATGTAAAAGATTCCTTGCTGTGTAATGTTATTTTAAATTAAGTACGTTTTTAAATATATATATATATATATAATATATATATAATTACTAGCTAGGATATTTCCTCCTGTTTTTCTCAATTTAATTTTAAAAATTAAAAAAATAATTTTCAAACTTTTAAACAGTTTTCACATTTGAATGAAAAATCTTATCATCAATCACTTTTTTACTAGACTCATTAACGAAAAATCAACGAACAAGAATCATGAAATTTCTACAGATATATTATATATAGTCAGTTCTTTCTTCATCCATCTCTCATCAAACATCTTTTCAAATACATATAAGAAAACTGAAAGATTCCTTACCGTGTAATGTTATTTTAAATCAAGTATATTTTAAATATACACACAATTTAATTTTAAATTACCAGCTAGGATAGTTCCTCTGCGCTTTCTCAATTTAATTTTAAGATTTTACTGTTTAAGGTTTTCAATTTATAGGTAAACTTTCCAATACAAGAAAAGTAATGATTCTAAATCTCACTATCTTCACTTTGAAATTTTATTTTGCGAGATATTGTTCAGTTTTTTAGACTAAATTTTTAACTCTTTTATTAAAATATTTATTAATTTTTTTTAATTTTTATGAAAAAAACGATTGATTGATTTTTATCATAATTATAGACCATTCCTTATAACTTTTTATTCTACGTGAATAATATAATCAGAATAGATAATATTCAATATAATAGACTAATTAATGTGTCTTTCCTACTTTCTTTATCCATCCCTTTCAATTTTTTTTGGTCAAAATCCCTTTCAATTTATAAGCAAATTTTTCCACAAAAGAAAAGTTAAAGATTCCTATATTATAATATTTATTTTAAAAGCTTACTTAAATTTGGACCCAAATAATTTTATTTGAATATATAATACAATTCAAGAAAATTTAATAAATTCTGGACCACTTACATAACAATGTTACACGATACACACATGTGCACACATATATATTTTGGAAGCTAAAAAAATGTAGTTGAAAGAAACAATATATATTTGTTCTCATTAAATATAATAAGTGTAAGGTGATAATTATTTATATTATAATTAAAATAAAATGGCAATCTTTCTAAATATTTCAACATTATCAAAATAATAATCTTACCTACATAATAAGTGATTTTTCAAAATAATTTTAAGCGATTTTTTTAGCGATGGCTATTATTACTTAAAGATTGGACTCAAGAAGATATACGGTTTTTCAAAATATAATAAAAAATCAGCTTATTAGAAAAAAATAACAAATCAACAAGATATAAAATATAAATATTTTAATGATTAGTATTATTTAATTAAATAGAATATTTAAACATATCACCAGAAAAAAAAATTTACATACGGCCAATATATACATTTACATGCATACTTCTTCCTCACAAAGACTTCATTATTTCTTTATGATGTTTAGACCGAAGAAAGTGTTATAACTTAAAAATTAACAAAATAATTTTCAAACTTTTGAACGGTCCTCACATCTAAATGGAAAATTTTATCATCAATTACTTTTCTGATAGACTCATTATCAAGATACAACAAAACAAGAGTCATAAAATTTGGACGGATATGTGACCGATAGTCAATCATGTAACTTAAAATGTGGGTTAATTCTTTCTCCATGCATCTCTTATGAAAAACCTCTTCATTTACTAGCAATTTTTTTCATATAAGAAAAGTAAAAGATTCCTTGCCATGTAATGCTATTTCAAATCTAAGTAAATTTTTAAATATAATTGCTAGTGATGATACTTCCTCCTCTCTTTCTATTTTACCAATAAAATAGTGTGACTATACAGATTTAAGATGATACCTAACTGCACAACTTACTATTAAAAATGTTACAAAAAATCACATTAAAAGTGATAGATCTAATAATGTTTGATCATACATCAATTTTATTTAATATGGTTGTTTTAGTATATTATACTTGAGTATTGTTAGACCTAGAGCTTGTTTGGCTTCCCATCCTAAAACTATGTTTGATTTCAAAACCTAGGTTTTACCTCAAAACCTAAGTTTTATCCAAGTACTCACATTTTTCAGAAAGCTGTTTTTGATATAAAACCTCAGTTTAAAACTTAGGTTTTGAAAAAGTTATTTTCTTGTCAAATCACACCATCTCTCCTAATAAATTTTCTTTTTCCTACTTTTTATTTCTTTCTCTTTCATTTTTCCTACTTACTTTTTGCATCGAACTCCGTAAAAGCTAATAACTTCCCAAACACAATCTTTTAAACCCTAGTTTTTGAAACTTAGGTTTTGTCTCAGAATCCGTAAAAACTATTCTCCAAAACCTAGGGTTTACCTCGAAATCTGTAAAAACTACTTTGAAACAAGCCCCCAATTGAGGTAGTTAGCTATTCCAAAGTTATCTTTTGCATTCAAACAAATTCACACTCAAGAGCTCATGTTTAAGTGGTAAAAGCATTAATTCATTAGAACCAACACATATTATTTCAATCATCCATAAGTTTTGTCTATTACTTAACCATACTAATGATATATGGTTATATAAAAAGGGGATTACTATCACGTCCCCAAAAAGGGACTTAATCATACAAACGTTAAATAGTAACTGAGAAGTATGCAATAACAAGTTCAACGGAAGAAAATTACAAGTTTATGTTGTTTACTTGTCATTTGGCTTTTTGGTCATTAAATCCCTTCTTTTAATTAAATTATCATAGTAATTCTTCCAATATAATAAAGACAGTATAATTATGAATATAAGTTGAGTTTAGAATATCATCCAAATATGATGCCGCATTGCTACCTGACACATCTTATTGTAAGAGTTAATTTTGAATATTAATTAATCATGTTGTGATAATTTCTTGTATTTCATGTCTTTTGAGGACATTTTAAAAGTCTTCAATTTGGAAATGGTTCCATGTTAATCAGCACCACAATTTAGATCTCTAAATTAAAATTAGGCAGTCTAGATATTTAATATTTTTTACTTTTATATTTTTAATAACTTTTTATTTCAGTAAATATAAATTATAAAATAAATATAATTTTCTATATAGCTATCACCTATTTTAAACAAACGATTTATCAATTAAAAATTATAAATTTAAAGTATCCTCATATCACCTTAGAATTAACATTTAATCTCTGTTATGGGATGAGAGTATTAACTTTATAGCCTTCACGCTAAGTGCGCTTTTTATTTTCTTTCTCTTACTATATCTACTAAAAGCTTGATGATATTAAAATTTTCTTTATAATCACTATAATGTCACGTTGACTCAAAACATATTTGGAAGTCTTATGGTTTTTACTAGTCTTTGTGAAATATAATTTCTCTTTCAATCACGTTCAATTTATAGATAAACTTTTCAATACAAGAAAAGTAGATAATTCCCAATCTCATTAATATATTTTAAAATTTTATTTAGAGAAATATTGTTCAATTTTTTTAGACCAAACTTTTAATTTCTCTGTCAAAATATTTATTAATTTTTTTACTTTTCATGAAAAAATATGATTAATTGATTATTGATCTTTTATTAGTGAAAGCTTTCATAATTATAGACTATTCTTTATTGTACTTATTAGATGGATTGTACGTTATAGTTAACTTCATACTAATTCTATAGACTTAATTAGTGTCTCTTCCAACTTTCCTTGTCCATCTCTCAATTTATAAGCAAACGTTTCCACAAATTTTCCAAAGTTGAGTTGGACTCAACTACCCACTAAAGCAAAATTTCCACACTGAACTTGAACATGTCTATAGTCAACTTTCCTTGTCCATCCCTCTCAACTTATAAGCAAACTTTTCCACAAAATATCCAAATTAAAGTTGAGTTGGACTCAACTACCCACTAAAGCAAAATTTCCACACTGAATTGAACATGTCTATAGTCACATACACATGTTGGACCTTTTGGGATCTATTTTTGACAAATGATTCAAAATTTTCATAAATAAAATTCACTTAAGAAATATGCAAAAATAAAATTTCTTCTATAGTCACTGTATGATTGAAGACTAACTGATGAAGAAAAGAAGAATCATGGAATTTTCTTCTCCATGTCCTCTTGCCAAATGCCCTTTTAATTCTATTCATTAATCAACTTTTTTCCGCAAAACAAAAGTGTACAAAATTCCTTACCTTAATGTTTACTTCAAATAGAATAGTTGTTTATCACTATATATTATGATAATTCCTTCTTCCTCTGCCCATTTCAAAGTCTTCATATTTTGTAAGTCTTCTCTCTTTTTTTGGGAAATTTAGTCTCAGGTCCTAAATAAGCAAAATATTTAAGGAATGGTCTCATGGATGAAATATTTAATGAGAGGTCCCATTGACAACATAAGGTCCTTGTATTTACAATAGCATACAATGTGTTGATAACACTTCATGTTGTCAATGGGACCTCTCATTAAATATTTTCATCCATGGGACCACTCCTTAAATATTTTATTTATTTGGGACGTGAGACTAAATCTCCTTTTTTTTTATTCTTTTAGATTGTGAGTGAGCGAGGGTTCCAAATATTCTCTTTCCCATGACTTTTTTTAATTTAGTTTTCCTAATTGATAATGAAATACCACTGCATTTTTCTTATTCTCTACATAAACTTTTTTCTAGTTATATTCATAAATGTGGATACTCCACCAATGTGAATTCAAACCTTAAATCACCACATTTAATTAGCCTCTTCCATTTAATTCAATTATTCTTAGCATGAAAAAAAGTGTACCATTTTTGCAATCATTTTAGTTATATATACTAGCCCAAATTGACAATTATTCTTAGGGCAACAAGGTCATTTTTGTTCCACCAAAGAAGTTATAGTATAGTGGTATGAAAGATTTTGCATAAGTAGAAGGTGAATGATTCAATCATACTTGTAATCTCAAGTCGTCAATGCATGCATCCTTTTTTGTGATGCAGGCCAGTGTGCATATATATACACATATATACATTTTAATGATTGGTATTATTTAAGCATATCACCAAAATAATAAAAATATTACACATGGCCAATATATACATTTACATGCATACTTTTCTTCCTCACAAAGATTTCATTATTTCTTTATGATATTTACATCAACACAAGTATTCTAACTTAAAAGTTAACAAATAATTTTCAAACTTTTAATCGGTCCTCACATTTAAATGGAAAATCTTATCATCAATCACTATTACATAGACTCATTGATCAAGACACAACAATTTAAATGGACATGTTACATATAGTCAGTTCTTTCTCCATCTATCTCTTATCAAACATCTTTTCATATAAGAAAAGTAAAAGATTCCTTGCCGTGTAATCTTATTTTAAAACAAGTACATATATATAATTACTAGTTAGGATATTTCCTCCTGTCTTTCTCAATTTAATTTTAAGGTTTTCAATTTAGAGGCAAACCTTCCAATATAAGAAAAGTAAATTATTATTAAGCTCACTATCTTCACTTTGACATTTTATTTTGAGAGATATTTTTCATTTTTTTAGACCAAATTTTTAACTCCCCTGTTAAAATATTTATTAATTTTCTTACTTTTCATGAAAAAATGATTAGTTGATTTTTATCATAATTGTAAACTATTCCTTATAATTTTTATTCTACGTGAATAATATAAGCAGAATAGATAATATTCAATATGGTAGACTTATTCATGATCATATCTTTTAGCCATAAGAATTCTATAGACTTAACGTGTCTTTCCTACTTTCTTTGTCCATCCCCCTCAATTTATAGCAAAATTTTTCCACAAAAGAAAAGTGAAAGATTCTCAGATTATAATATTTATTTTAAAATCTTACATTAATTTTGGACACAAATAATTTTATTTGAATATATAATACAATTCAAGAAAATTTAATAAATTCAGGACCACTTACATAACAATGTTAAACGGTACACACATGTGCACACATATATATTTTGGAAGCTAGAAAAAATGTAGTTAAGAGAAACAATATATATTTTTTCTCACTACATATAAGAATTCTAAAGTGATAATTATTTATATTATAATTAAAATTAAATACAATGACATTACTTTCTAAATATTTCCACATTATCAAAATAATAATCTTACCTACATAATTTCTTATTTTTAAGCGATGGCTATTATTACTTAAAGATTAGACTCAACAAGATATATGATTTTTCAAAATACAATAACAAATCAACAAGATATAAAACATAAATATTTTAATGATTAGTGTTTTTAATTAAATAGAATTTTTAAACATATGACCAGGAAAAAAAATTACAAACGGCCAATACATACATTTAGATGCATAATTTTCTTCCTTCTGGCAAAAAAAATGCATACTTTTCTTCCTCACAAAGACTTCATTATTTGTTTATGATGTTTAGATCAAGAAAAGAGTTATAACTTAAAAATTAACAAAATATGTTTCAAACTTTTGAACGTTCCTTACATTTAAATGGAAAATTTTATCATCAATCACTTTTATGATAGACTTATTGATCAAGATACAACAAAACAAGAGTCATAAAATTTGGATGGATATGTTACGAATAATCATTCTTGTAACTTAAAATGTGGGTTAGTTCTTTCTCCATCCATCTCTTATTAAACATATCTTCATTTACTAGCAATTTTTTTTTTCATACAAGAGAAATAAAAGATTCCTTGCAATGTAATGTTATTTCAAATCAAGTAAATTTGTAAATATAATTGCTAGCGAGAATACTTTCTCCTCTCTTTCTTAATTTAATGTTAAGGTTTTCATCTTCTAGAACACTTGTATTCTATTTTACCAATCAAATAGATCTATCTAACTGCATGACTTACTATTAAAAAATGTTATAAAAAACACATTAAAAGTGATAGATCTAATAATGTTTGGTCATACATCAAATTTATTTAATATGGTTGTTTCTATATATTATATTTGAGTATTGTTAGGCCTAATTGAGGTAGTAGCTATTCCAAAGCTGTATTTTGTATTCAAACATACTCGGACTCTAAACTAGAGCTCATGTTCAAGTGGTAAAAGCATTGTTCAGTTGGACCAACACCTATTAGTTCAATCATACATAAGTTTTATCTAATACTTAATTATATCAATGCCATATGGTTATATAAAAGGGGATATTACTAACAGATCCCATAGAAGGGACTTAATCACACAAATGTTCAGTAGTAGTCGAGAAGTATGCAATAACAAGTTTCACGGTAGAAAATGCTAAGTTTATGTTGTTCACTTGTAATTTTATGGTAGAAACTTGTTTTTTTAAAATCACATGTACCATCTTACTAGAGACAATTTTGTTCGAAGCATATTGACACTAAATGTAGCCACCTCTTCGATGTTTCAAATATTGTTTTACCATATTTTAAATGATTGACTCTTTCTACGATACCCAACCTCTAGTGATTATAATGTATTCCTATGCTGCTGGCGATCCAAAGAAATTATAAGCTTAGCAAGCCTGGTTTCCAACCCTTCCCAAGTTTTGGGTTTCGCAGTGTGGGCCTGAGTCTGCCTTTTGTTTTTCGTTAATAAAGCTTAGCAAGCCCGATTTGGATTTTATTGCATCTCTCTCGCGTTGTCCCTGTCACTCACGCTACCGGTGAGGCTAAGACGCGTCGAATAACTGCCATTGTCGGCCGCTTCTTGACGGCGTTGTTGAGGGCCGACTCTCTATACTTTTGCACCGTCAAATTCAAAACTGTTACCTCTCCAAGCTCGCCGGAGACGTACGGTTGAAGGCAGTGCTGCCAACTTTGGAGCCGCTTCTCTTCCTTCCCGCCACGCAGGTAATGGGTCGTTCTTAATGATCTTATAGATTTGGTGACCTGATTCTTATTTTCATGATCTGAATTCAGTATGGATTCTGGACTTGATTGTAGTTGTGGATTGCTTTCCTTGAATAGCAATGAAGGAATCAGGTTTCTTTGCTTGTCTGTTATCATCAGCATGGACTTTTGATTATTCTCAATTCTTCGTACAAAAATGTTGAATGAATGCTTTATTGGGTTGCTGTTGATGGCACAAATTTTCATCTTCAACAATATTATGGTGGATTGGGGTGGGTATAGGCAAAACTCTAGTTGTTTGGACCTGCCATCACACCCAGATACCCTGTCTAAATGCTTTATTGAGACTTTATGTTTCTGACCGTTGCACAAAACAGTGTGGGGTGGGGGTTTCAAAGAAAAGGGTAACGATAATATTCTCTTACTTAAGAGTTAGTTCAATGTAAAGTTTTAAGAAGTGGAAGGGAGAGAAAATTCTAGGTTCTTCAGTGCTTTATCATTTGAAGTCAAGGAAAACTTGTTTATTGTGAAAAATAAGGTATAATTATTTATTTATATCATCTTATAATAAACCTATCTTTTGATAACCACCATCAAATAGCTTCATATTTATGAGAATGCCATGTTCAACTCCATCATCACTCTTCTAAAATTTATTTTTTTACTAAATAAAACTCTCAAGGTTCATCTGTATATAAATATGCTATTTCTTGAGAGGTTATTGATTGTTAGGAAACTTTCTATTTGCAGATTGTTGAAATCTTATATTCCGCAGCATGGAAGGGCACATAGATGATGAAATTAGGGGAATGGAAAAGGATGCCAATTTCAGTATGTAAGAAGTTCTAACAATTGAAGAACCATACAATGGTATGTTGCTTGAGTCAAAGAAAGACTGTTTTCTGAAATATTATTTTTCCAATGCATTTATAATGGTAAAAACCTACATCTTTTCTATGTTCAATATACCTATTTACAAGTTTCTGCTAATCTATGAAAGACTGTTTTCTGAAAGATTCTTTTCCAATGCATTTATAATGGTAAAAACCTACATCTTTTTTTCTATATTTGTATGCTTAATATACCTATTTAGAAGTTTCTGCAATTCTAAACCTCATGTCCCCTATTTTCTTCGAAAGAGATAATATTGGTTTCACTAGTGTGATACAATATCCATTTGTTCACTCACGTTATTGTACTTGATAATGGTATGTGCCAAAGATTACTTTAATTTTGACTTATAAACATGTTGTTAGTTAATATAAGCTTAAAATTGTACACAAGAAACAGGGGTCACGAGAAACAGGGTACACTGTATCTCCATGACATTCCTCCTTTTGAATCACTTATTCAACATCATTTTATAGTCCTGCCATGGGCTGGTATAGGCAAAACTCTAGTTGGTTGGACCTGCCATCACGCCCTGCCCTGTCTAAAAGGTGACTAGGAACTCTAGTTTACCAATTTAAAAACAATGAATTTACTTAGACTTCAATTCAAGTTTGCATGATAAAGATGAACCCCTCTCAAAAATGTGCTTGATTAAGGATATTAAAACTGATTTTTTTTTATTTTGAAGGGGTTTTTTTTAACCGAGAGATAAACCGAAGAGGAGTTATCATTTTAGTTATGTTCATATTTTTTTGTATATAGTTTTTATCTGTTGTTCAACTTACTCTCCAATACAAAGGGTAGGGTCTATATTGTATACACTGGGTTAATATAATCTGGTCTCCCAATTTTATCCTCATTTTTTTTATCCCTCACGTTTAAAGCTAATGGGCTTTGGTCTTTTGAAGGGCAAAATGATCCATATTTTTATTAGATTAGAGGCAAAATATTTTAAATAAAATGAAATTTAAATGACTAAGACCACAAGTTTTAAATTTGAAGGATCAAAATTAGAATAAGAGCAAAACTGATGGACAAAAAATTATATTAACCGTTATTCATTTCTATTGGTTGGAGTTCAGTGTTTTCTGCCTTGGTGACTCTGTAGTGAATGATTTAAGTAGCTTATGACGTTTTTCCCAAGTTAATTTTAATCTTATATGGTGCAAGAAAGCCATATATTTGTCTCTGGCATGATGTCCAAGAGAGGAAGAAAGTAAGCTAGTGACCAATTTCTTTCTGAGTCTAATGGAACTTCAAATGTAAAATTGCATTAGAAGATAAACCTCTCTTTGGTTGTTTATTTAATTTGATGCTTTTGTATGCAAGGGAATGGAGACTAACGTAGTCAAGTATGGGATATTTAAACTCCACATTGAGAAGTTTGGTTATTGGTGTCTTTGGAAAAGACTACCTAAACAGGGTTCTAATCAACAGGTGGTTGAGTGAAGTGTCATGAAATGTAGTTGTTGGGATGTCAACTCTTGATGTGGGGAAAATTGATGGAGACTTAGTATTGGATATTGAAGGCTTATGTTGGATTTTAAAACCTTAGTTATATCAACAACTACTTTATTTTTTTTGAAAAAATTAATGGCCAAGTCATTATTAAGATTGTCAAACTCACGAGTTCAAGTGAACTCGTGATGAGGATGGAAACTTGTAGGATTTTTCTTTCATGAATACATAGTTATTAAAACTTAAAAAGTATATAATTCAATAATTAAAATATTAAAATCACAACAATTTTAATTAAAGATATTTTACATGTGAATAATTGAAATAAATCAACCACCAACATTCATTATTTATCATACTTGACAGAAATTTCTATGAAGTTTATATATCAAGCCATTAAATATAACCAAATCTAGAAAGTTCATATAAGTTTAAGAGTGATTTGATACAATTTTAAAAGTTAGAAACATAAAAATAGTAAACTCATTGAGTCAACGAAAAAGTTTAACCAGGTTTTCAGTTGACACAAGTTTAAATATGGGTTAACACAACTATCATAATAGCAACATGCGAATTGTATTACCAGATGTGTGATGTGGTTGGCATCAAGCTGTAAATGTTTTGCCAAATTGCACTTCGTGTCATGGGTCGCTTCGTCTCCACCATGTTTACTTGATTTAAATATTTAAATCAAATATTTAAATATTTTAATTTAGATATTTTTTCAGCTATAAATATTTCAATTTGATAATTCCGACGATAGAGTGAGCTTGATTTCCCAAACCCAGAAATGTTCTTCAGTGCACACATGGAAGAAATTCAGAGTTGATGCTCAATGGATAGTTTCTTTAATAGAAATTTTAACCGAAAGACCCCAGTATCTAACATTAAAAATTTAAAGGATCTTATAAAAAAGAAAATAAAAATTAGAATGACCTTATTCAAAATAGGGGAAAGTGTAAGGCTTGGAAAAATACTTTCTCTTTGTTTCCCTTTTTGTTTTTATACATGTGAGTGGGTGAGGGATTCCAAATGGTTCCTTCCATCTCTTTTTTAGTGCTTGTTTGGATTGTTATTTTGGGACTTTAATGAGTTTTGGATCACCATTTTATGGTTTACCAGATAACTATATGACACAAGTTTTATCTTAATTTACGTGATTACCATTTTATGGTTTAAGACACTTATTTTCTTCCTAATCTCTTAGTACACCTATTTGTTCCTAAAAATAACTTTTCCATGCAAGTTGGTCTCTGCTGCTACTTCCATATTAATTCGATTGCTCTTATTGATTGTTTTAATTATTTTTCTCCAAGCCCTAAACTTGGACAGTATTATTCCTTCTGTGTAGGACATGAACTATGTTTGTTAGTCCAACATTATATCAGGACCAATTCAATATTTAATTATGAGAGAAGTTTGGAACAATCTCATTAATATTTTTAACAAAACAAAAAAATATGAATATTGACTAAGAAAACTCAAATCGAAAATTCTTATTTTTTTATTGAACAGGGGTAAAAAGTTTCGAATTGAAAATGCATAGAAACTGGTTTTGATTAAAGTTTCGAATAATGGAATTAATCTACTGCCTACTCAAAAATGTCAATTAATTACCGGGAAGTTATGCTTAATTGTTACGATTCCAAAGCATATTGCGCGCACGCGCACATGCTTACATGGATGCCAAGCATACACGCACGAGTTGATCAACTCAGATAAAAAAAAAAATTAGTTATGGTAAATTCAACATTCTGAAGTATTTTCTCATATGCATTTAGAACATTAAATAATTTTTTAAGATAAAAAATAAATAATAGACTTTGATTATTGAATGAATAAATTTGGGGACGATGTACATATTAGTGTAGCTTCCATAACACAATTCAATGCATTTAGCAAGCAAAAGGTAAAACCCATCCATACATACTCAAAGCTCTTAGAACTAGTTCAACATAGACCTCATTATTCAAAGTCAAACCTTTTTAGGGATGACAAACAAGCATCGACATACAAAATGTTTACAAAGCATGTGAACTATAGAAATACAGCCATAATTTTCTTACCTACCACCAAAAAGATTGAAGCTTGTACCACACGCGATCTAAGAAGCAAAATAAGTATACCTCCAAGATCTATTGTAGAGCAAAGGACCAACTACTGTCCAAAATCCTGAAATAAATCCCAATGACATGCTCACATAAAACCAATTCACTCCATTTCCATCATGAGTTTCTTTCTCATCATTGCCATGGTAGGGGACATCATCCAGATCAATGCACTTTGTGGTTAGTGGAGGGCCACATAGATCATTTCCAGCAAAACTATCCGCTTCAAAGGTTTGCACTTGGGTGCACGTTGGAATCTTTCCTGTCAAATAATTATAAGCCAAGTTTAACTTGCTTAAGAAATTCAAATTGGAAATGGTTGGTGGAATTTCACCAGAGAGTTTATTCTTTGAGAAGTCTATTGATTGCAATGATCTCATATTACCGATTGCTTGAGGAATTTCACCCGCAGAAGGTTGTTGGACAAGTTCAAAAATTGTAACCCCCAGAGACTTGTAATTTGACATGGTATCTCACCAGATAGTTTGTTATCCAAAAGATCAATGCTCATGATGAGGCCTGGAAATGTATAATAATCATGCCTTCCTTTCAAAGCAAGGAGCACGTCAGTTATGGAATACATAGTGTGATTCCCTTGAGCATAAATGAATGATTGTAAACTAGTGTTTGTGATGAGCATAGCAGTCAGATTGTTCATGCATTTTGGTATTTGTCCTGTCAAGTTATTCTCTGCAAGATCCAACATTTGCAGAGAATTCAAAAAACATATTTGCTTGGGAATTCTACCAATGAATTTGTTTAACCTAAGGAGAAAGACCTTCAAATTCGAAAGGTTTTGTCTAGCCCACGATGGAATAATTCCTGATAATTGATTATCACTAAGATCCAAGTAAACCAATCCAGTATTGTTCTTCAAGCAAGTAGGAAATTTTCCTGAGAGAGCATTGTTGCGAATTTGCAATGAACTAAGCCAAGGCAAGGATCCCAAAGATTGGGGCAAGTTTCCACTAAAATTGTTGCCATCAAACTTGATAGACATTAGATTTTGCCACATCATCCAACAATCTGGTATTTCACCTGACAAATTGTTTGACTTCAAATTGAGATTGCTTAAACCCATTTGTTTTACTTTTCCTTGACATAGGAAGGAGTCTAGGGACCCATAAAACAAATTATTTGAGAGGTCCAAGTTGACAACGTTGGGTGATATGTAAGGAAGATGACCACTTAAGTGGTTTGAGGCAAGATCAACGTATGAGAAATTGATGGGATTCTTCATTGTATGAGAAAGATCTCCATGGTTATTATTGTTAGAGAAATTAAAATAAGAAGCATGTGGAAATGCATCCCACACCCATGTGGGGATAGAATTAGAGATGTTGTTGTTGGGTATAGACAATAGTTGAAGCCGCTTGAGTGATTTTGTCCATGACGGGAAGTGGGGACCTAAATTCCATGAGTCCATGAACAAGGCTCTCAACTTTTGAAAAGAAGGATTCCAATTGGGACCCACTTTCAAAGTGAGTTTGTTTCTTCCTGCAGAAAATACATCTAGCCTTGTAAAATTATCAAGGTGATCTTTAGTTACCTCTCCTTGAAAAAGATTATCACCGATGTATAGTGATTGTAATGCAGAAAGGGATCCTATAACTTCAAAAGGATTCCCATTGAATTGATTCCCAAAGAGAGAAAGGTGAATCAAAGAGGTGAGATTTCCTAAAGATTTAGGAATTTCACCAATAAAAGAATTGCTAAAAAGATAAAATGCATCAAGCCTTTTGAAATTAGTAAGGTGATCTTCAGTCACCTCTCCTTGGAAAAGATTATCACTGATGTCAAGTGATTGTAATGCAGAAAGGGATCCTATAACATCAAAGGGATTCCCATTAAATCGATTCCCATAAAGAAAAAGATCACTTAAAGAGGTGAGATTTGCTAAAGATTTAGGAATTTCACCAACAAAAAAATTATGAGAAAGATCAAGATAAAAGAGATTTTTGAAATTCCCAATTTGACTTGTCAAATGACCATACAATTTTGAACTGGATATGGATAAACTCTCCAATGTGTTTGAAGCATATTCTGAGATTTTTTCCAATATCTCAGAAACTTGTTGGTTGAATTTG
Organism: Vachellia pachyceras; assembly: GCA_025593235.1. Classification (NCBI taxonomy): domain Eukaryota; kingdom Viridiplantae; phylum Streptophyta; class Magnoliopsida; order Fabales; family Fabaceae; genus Vachellia; species Vachellia pachyceras. The sequence goes on along the minus strand of JANTPZ010148144.1, from coordinate 19,652 downwards.
TTGTTTGAGAAAGAAACACTTTTCAAGCTATAGAGGTTTCCAAAAGTGCTTGGAATTGGCCCTTCAAGCAGATTATATAATATATCAAGAGTAACCAAAGAAGTCAAGTTCCCAATCGAATTAGAAATTGATCCATTCCAATTGAATTTGTTGTATGAGAAAAACACTTTTCAAGCTACAAAGGTTTCCGAAAGTGCTTGGAATTGGCCCTTCGAGCAGATTATCTGATAGATCATGAGTAACCAAAGAAGTCAAGTTCCCAATCGAATTAGAAATTGATCCATTCCAATTGTTTGACGATATGGAAAGAGATTTGAGTCTGTTCATGCTATATAACCATTCAGGGATAGAATTATCGAAAGCATTGGCAGATAAATCAAGATCTTCAATGAAGGTAAGGTTTTGAATACCATCTGGGATTGATCCATTCAACTTGTTTGACGATAGAGAAAGGGACTTGAGTCTATTCAAGCTATACAACCATTCAAAGATAGAATTATCTAAAGCATTGTTAGATAAATCAAGATCTTCAATGAAGGTGAGGTTTCGAATACCATCTGGGATGAAACCTTTCATCTGATTACCACTTAATTGAAGAGAAACCAAATTATTCAGTTGAAAAATCCACTTTGGAATGGAAGAAGCCCTAAAATCATAAGAATAAGAAAGATCAAGGATTGCCAAAGATGTAAAATTAGCAACTATGAGCGGATCAAAATGATGATGAAGAGCACATGATGTCAAGTGTAGCTCTGTCAATGAGGGAAGTGATTGTAAAGCATGCAACCAATCAAATGCATTAGATAGATTCAAATAACTTAACTGAAGATATTTGAGTGAAGAAAGGGATGAAAGCCATTGGAGATCCTTTGAAAAGAATAATATCTTTTCCGTGTTAGAATCATAACCCCCTTCAAGATGAAGATAGTGTAGGCTAGATAGATTCCCAATTAGAGTAGGAATGTTTCCAATGAAGTCATTACCTCCAAGGTCAAGATAGATCAAACTCGAAAGGTTTGCTATTTGGTGAGGGATGCTTCCATCGAATCCTGTGCTAGAGAGGTTAAGATATGTCAAACTCTTCAATGAGCCAAGAAAACTTGGAATCTTCATGTGGCCAAAGTTGTTGCCACTCAAGTCCAAGTAACTCAAATGTTTCAAATTAACTATTGAAGGATGTATTTCACCGTTGAACCATGGTGTATCATCAGCATAAGAATCATAGTAATAAGAAGGTGAAGTTCTCAAATGAAGTTGAATAATATGGCCGGTTATGTTGTCGCAAACGATCGAGGTCCAACTGCAGCAATCTATCTTCTCAGACCAAGAGGCAAGCCTGCCTAACAGATCTTGAAGATGCAGCTTGAAATTAAGAAGGGCTTGCCTCTCACTTGCAATGCAAAGAACTTGATCAGATGCTTTGCATATGCATAAATGATTTATTACTAAGCTAAGTAACCACAGCAAAGTAAGGACACAATTATTGTTACAAGAACCCATTATGTTTATCTCAGTGGTTCCTGATTTTTATGAATCTATGTGCAGCTCTTAACAAATGTGTTACTATTTATAATGTATGTAAGGGTCTCTTATGTGTGCATGGAAGCTTTCATTTCTAATACGTCCATCATCCTCTTGCCACATAACATCTTAAACTTTTTGCAAAGTTTCTACATAAGAGAACAAAAAGATTACCTCTATTTGAATTAATCTTCCCTTCGAATTGCTTCCTTGGACCCAATTAATTAATTTTGTTTGAACATGGTTGATGCACTTCAAGGAAATTTAAAAACGAAGAGAAGTTATGCCATTACGTGAGACAAGACCTTTTTGCTTCAAACTTTTGAAATTTATAAAAAAAACATATTGTACAATTAATTAAATAACAATTTAATAGCTAAGTAGGGGCGGGCCTATGAATCTTGCGCATAATTTAATTCCTATGCATCCTAGGTAATCACTCAGTTCATTTTCATAAGATACTTAATTTAATTATGTTGATAAAATGTTGATTAAAATTATTTAAATATAATAAATATGTTAGAAGTGAAAAAAATCACAAGTGCTCTTATTTACCATGAGAAAAGTAGAACATCGATTCAAATATGTAAATATTAATGTTACTTCTTAAAATAAGGATTCAAATTGTTGGTATAGCGTGTAATACAATGAAAATAAAACTGGATATTAAAATATTTTTTCAAAAATGTAAAATAAATGTTATGGGTCCCTAGAGAAAACTAACCAAAAAACAGTTGGTTCTTTACTAATAACTAAAAAAATATAGTGAATATATATATATATATATAAATAAGTTTAAACTCTACTTAATAAAGTAATTCTCAAAGAGAGAGATGGACTCATTGTCACTTTCAGAAAAAATCAAAGGAAATTTAATAGCAAATCTTTTTCCACGTAAGAAAAGTAGAGCATTCCCGACAACAATTTCTTCAAGTAGAATGAAAAATGTGTCCATGTAATTAAGGCACGTATTTAACCAAATCCGTCGTATCGTATGGACATAAACTCGGATCATAAATCCAAAAGAGTATATTGTCTAAAAATAGTTATTAAAAGTATATGATTAAATAATTAACATATGAAAATGTCAATAATTTGGTTAAAATATATTTTTAATCCAAATAATTAAAATTAAATCTCTCAATATCCATAATTTATCATACTTAACAAAATAAATTTTTATAATGTTTATATATGGAGTCATTGAATATAATTAAATACAAAAAGTTAACACATGATTAAAAACGAGTTGACACGACATATTTTGTAAGTTATAAACATAAAAACGGTAAATTCGATATATACACTCAGGAGTTCAATGAAGTTTACAGCTAACTACGATTTCATAAACTAAAAACAGAAAAATGCTAAACTCAAAGAATCAACTCATGAGTTTAATAATATCTTCACTTTTAAAGGTTGTCTGTTACCGTCTCTGTTCATAGATGGAAAAGAGAAGAAGAGAAGAAGATAGTTTATGAAGGGTTACATTTAATTTGCTTTAGTTGTGGAAGATATGGTCATGATGCATCTCACTGTTCTGGCCTGCATGTCGATACCTCTAAATCGAAAAACCTTGGGTCGACGTTGGCGGAGGCCGAGACGAAGGGATTGGCTGGTTCAACGGCTGGAGCGTCGAAAACAGGGCCTGAGTTTGGTGAATGGATGGTGGCGAATAGGAGGCGCCGAAAGCTGCGTGGCATTGGGTCTGGAATGAGCATGCAAGGTAAATTAAATGAGAGAGAATTCAGCCGTGATTTGGGGGTGAATGGGTCAAGGTTCGGTGCTCTGCATGATATTGTTGACGAGGAACAGGGAAACGCAGCTAAGGAAGAGATTCTCAGGCGCGATGTTCAGGTGAGAGAAGGACAGAGTCGGTCATGTATGAGGAATCATAATGCACCTGGGAATCTTTTAAGAAATAAGAAGGTTGAGGTTGCTTCTTCAACTCGAAAGGTGGGCCGTTCAAATGAATTAGTAAGCCCAATGGACTCTTATTTGAAGATTAAAGACAAAATGCAATTTCATGGGTCTGATGCTATAGAAAAAACGGCAACGCGATTTTTGGGCAAGTTGAAGGTAACGTTTTGTCTAATAAGGTTGGGCCTTTTAATGTTGTTTCCAGAGTGGATCACGCGAAGTTTGGGCAAGTTGAGGTTGCGTTTTGACTAATAAGGTTGGGTCTTCAAATGTTGCTTCCACATTGGATCAACAAGGAGGCTCCTCATCTTTGGAAATGGGGTTATCCTCTTTTCAGCAAGGTGATTCTAATCCGGTGGACCGAGGAGCCAACAATTTGATGAACCTGGAATCTGGGATAACATCTTTAAATGATGAACAAGTTGGGAATAATCGTGGTGATAAGGACGGCCACAAAGGCCTGTCCTATTGAGGTTTTTCTGCTTATTTTTCATCCGTTATATTTTTTATTAATGAATATAATGGCATGGAATACTAGAGGTGCAGGTGGTGCCTCTTCAAAACGTTTATTTTGTGATGTGGTGCGACGGTATAAAGTAAATGTTTTTGCTTTATTTGAACCCTAGGAAACCTGGTGCTAGAGCTACTTCTATTGCTAGAAAGCTTGGGTGGAGTTATAGTTATGTGGTGGAAGCAAGAGGTTTCAGTAGAGGTATTTGGGTTTTTTGGGATTCTTTTAGTAATATCTCTGTTATCTCTTCTGGTGATCAATTTGTTCATTGTATGGTTAATGGGGGTGGTAGTGATGAATGGTTATTAACATTTGTTTATGGAAATCCCAATGCTTCTGCTAGACGAAAACTCTGGGAAGCATTATCAGGTGTTCAACGTCTAGGAAGTAGAAATTGGGTTGTAATGGGTGATTTCAATGCTACGGTTGGTCCTGAAGAAAGATGGAGTAGTGGTATACGTTTGAAGGATGGTGTAGATAGGGTATTTGTTAAATGGATAAATGATAATGCAATGATCGGCCTTGGATTTCGGGGACCTAAATTTACTTGGGGAACCAAAGATTGTCAAAGTAGGATTGATAGAGTGCTCGTGTCAGCTAATTGGAATTCAAAATTTACAGATGCTCGAGTTACTCATCTTCCTAGATTTAAGAATGATCATTGTCCGATTCTGTTAGAATTGGAGCCTGATTTCTCAAGAGGGACTACTCTTCGACCTTTCAGATTTTTTGCTCCTTGGGTGATGCATGATCAGTTCCCAATTTTTGTGAAGGAAAATTGGCAGATGGGTTTAAATTGGGCTGATGACATTGGGGTCTTCATTAAGAAGCTGAAGGTTTGGAATAAGGAAGTCTTTGGGAATTTAAATTTCCAAAAAGATAAATTGTATAGGCGATTAGAGGGTATTAACTCTAAAATTGCAAGGACAGGCCCCTCATTTTATTTGGAGAATTTAAAAAGTGAGTTATGGGGGGAATTAGAGGTGATTCTTGCACGTGAAGAAGTTATGTGGGCACAATATTCAAGTTCTAATTGGTTTACTCAGGGTGACCGCAATACTCGTTATTTTCATATTGTGGCTAATGGGAGAAGAAAACGAAATAAAATTGAAGCCCTTCAACTGGATACTGGAGATTGGTCTTATGATTCTAAAGAAATTAGGAGTATGGGGAGCAATTTTTTCCAAAGCTTATATACTAATGATTGTACTTATTTAGGTTCTCTTCATTTTAAAAGTACGTATCCGGTGCTTGATAGTGTTCATTTGCAATTGTTGGGAAGGACGATCGATGAGACTGAGGTTAGGAAGGCTTTGTTTTCTATGGGACCTCTTAAAGCCCCTAGGCCCGATGGTTTTAACCCTCTTTTCTATCAAAGTCAATGGGATACAGTGGGCATTTCAGTAGTGGACTTAGTGAAGAAGGTGATGGATAATCCTCAATGGATAAGGAATATCAATCAATCACAGATTGTGCTTATTCCTAAGATTGAGTGTCCTCAGACGATCCGGGACTTTCGCCCAATTAGCTTATGTAATATGATTTACAAAATTATAACGAAGGTGATTTCTAATAGGTTGCGACCTATTATGCCGTTGGTGGTGGCTCCTAATCAATGTAGTTTTGTGCAAGGAAGACAAAGTGCTGATAACATTATACTTGTTCAGGAGATTATTCATTCCATGGAAAATGCTAGAAGGCATCAAGAGTTTATGGCAATCAAGATTGATTTGGAGAAAGCTTATGATCGTGTTCGGTGGAATTTTCTTTTTGAATGTCTACAAGCCATTGGTATTCCGGGACAGTTGTATGATCTTGTTACTAATTGTGTTTCTATAGCCAGCATGCAACTGTTATGGAATGGGGAAGCAGGGGAGATTTTTCACCCTTCTCGTGGAGTTAGACAAGGCGATCCCTTATCTCCTTATCTTTTTGTTCTAATGATGGAAAGATTGGGACATTTAATTCAGGAGGCTGTGGAGGATGGAGATTGGTGCCCTTTTAAGTTGTCTAAGAATGGCACTAACGTTTCTCATGTTTTCTTTGCTGATGATCTTATTTTATTTGCTAAGGCAGATTTGGAACAGGCAGCTATAATTAGAGCAATCCTGGATGACTTTTGTGATATTTCTGGTCAGAAGGTAAATGCCACTAAGTCCCATATATTTTTTTCCCGAAATGTGAATCATGTTAAACGTAAAGAGATTAGTGATTTCTTGGGTTTTAACCTACTGCTAATTTGGGTAAATACCTGGGAATGCCTATCATGCATAAACGTCCATCTCCTGCATCTTACAAGTTCATTCTTGATAAAATGGATGCTCGTTTGGCTAACTGGAAAATTAATATGTTGTCCATGGCTGGTAGACATACGCTTGTTTCTTCTGTTATGTCAGCCATACCTTCTTATGCTATGCAAACGGTTCCTTTGCACTCTAGTACCTGTAGAGATATTGATAAGAGAAGTCAAAATTTCCTTTGGGGTAGTAACTCTAATCAAAGGAAACAACATCTTGTGGCTTGGGAAAGAGTTTGTTTGAATAAGAATGTAGGAGGGTTAGGCTTACGTCAATCTTCTCACCAAAATCAAGCTTTTATGACTAAATTGGGATGGTCTTTAATTCATAAAAGAGATTCTTTATGGGTTAAATTGATGAGAGAGAAATATAAAGCGGGGGAATGATATCATTCCAAAAGTTAAGAAAAGAAGAACTGAATCATTTACGTGGAGGGGAATTAGGTCTATGTGGAATTCAGTCTTAAATAGTGTGTCTTGGAGATTAGCGAATGGAAGGAATACACTTTTTTGGCAGGATCATTGGCTTCCTAATTTTGAAAAATTAGAAAAGTTGGCGCTTCAGCCTATTAATGAAGTTATTCTTCAATGGAAAGTTTCTGATTGTTTAGATTCTAGGGGCCATTGGCTGTGGAGCTTATTTGAGAATTTATTATCTTCGCATGTTTTGAGGGCTATACAACGGGTAAAAGTGCATGAATCTAGAAGTGCAGATTGGCCAGTTTGGAGATGGTCTAGCGATGGTTGTTTTTCGGTTAAGTCAGCTTATGGGTATATAACCAGGGAGATTCATTCAAGTGGGAAAGGGCCCTGGAAAATTATTTGGAAGTTGCAAGTCCCACAACGTTATCGTTTCTTTTTATGGCTGTGTGTTCATGGAAGGTTGTTGACTAATCTGAACCCTTTTCATAAAGGTCTTCATCAATCTGGATTATGCGACTATTGCAGGAATGATAATGAATCTATTTTGCATGTGTTGAGGGATTGTCCTTCTATTCAGGGTCTTTGGGAAGCACAATTACCAATTGATAAGCAAGATTACTTTTTTGGGATTTTGGATAGAAATGAATGGTTGATTTGGTGTCTTACTCAACGTTTCTTGGTGGAGGGTTTTGAGTTCAGAGTTTGGTTTGCTATGCTTTGTAGGCATATTTGGTTGGCTCGTAATGATAGGATTTTTAATCATCAAGCCTGGAATACTAGAGAATTAATTGCTCGATCGAAGGGTTGTTTATCTTGGTGCATGCCGAGGTTGGTCACTCCCATGAGCCGTACTAAACAGGGGGATACGTGGCGTCCACCAATGCCGGGTTATGTGAAGATTAATGTAGATGGCTCAAGGCGTAATTCAGGATTGTGTACGTGTGGGGGTGTCTTAAGGGATGATAAGGGTAGAGTCTTGTTGTGTTTTATGTACAGGGTTGGCCAGGGTTCTGTTATTACTGCTGAAGCGTGGGGCGTTTTATGGGGATTGAAATTAGCAGCTGACAGGGGCATTAAAAACCTTATTGTTGAGAGCGATTGAGTGAGTTAGTCTATCTTCTGAAGAATCCAATATCTACTTCTCATCCAGATTTTGAGATCTTGTCAGAGATTGAGGCGATCATGCAGAGAGATTGGATTATTGATCTTGTTCATTGTCCCAGGGAGGTGAATACTGTTGCTGACGCACTTGCGACGGAGGCATGGGAAATGACGGTCGATATACTTGTGTTGGAGGCTTTACCTGATGGAATTCGTCCCTTGGCTTTGAGGACCAAGATTTTTGTTGATGTTTTTTCTAGTTTGTTTGTTTAGTGTTTGAGTTTTCTCCTTTTCAATCAAAAAAAAGGTTGTCTTTGACCTCCAAATAACTTTGTTTTAAATATATGTGATACATTATATTGTTCTTCTCCATCCCTCTCTTGCCAAATGCCTTTTTAATTTATTAGCAGCATAAGAAAGTAAAAAATTTCTTTATCATAGTGTTTACTTCCAATAAAGTAATTTTTTTTAATTTTTCTTTGTTGCTTGGCACAAGTATTACTCTGTAAGAGTTAATTTTGTTCAATGCACTGTTAAGTACTAGATATAGATACATTTTCTAATAGGGATTTGAATATTAATTAATCATGTTTTGATAATTTCTTGTAGTTTATATCTCTTCAAGACATTTTAAAATCTTCAATTTGGAAATGGTTCCATGTTGATCAGCACCACAATTTAGGGCTCTAAATTAAAATTAGGCAGTCTAGATATTTGATATTTTTACTTTTATATTTTTAGTAACTTTTTATTTCAGTAAATATAAATTCTAAAATAAATATAATTTTCTAGCTATCACCGTTTTTAAACAAACGATTTATCAATTAAAAATTATAAATTTAGAGTATCCCAAATCACTTTAGAATTAACATTTAATCTCTATTATTAGGGGCAGACAGTATTAACATTATAACCCTCATATTAAGTGTACTTCCCAAAATTTAAACTTGTATTTTCTTTCTCTTACCATATCAACTAAAAGCTTGTTGATATTTAGTCACTATAATACATTTATTTCTTGAATTGCATTATATATTTTGGAAGCTAGGAAAAATATAATTGAAAGAAATAATATATATTTGTTCTCATTAAATATATGAATTTTAAAATGATAATATTTAGACTATAAGTAAAATACAATGAAATTCCTTTATAAATATTTCAACATTATTAAAATAATAATCTTGCGTACATAATTTCTTTATTTTTAAGCGATTTATTTTTTAGTGACAGCTATTTTTATTTAAAAATTAAACTCAATACGATATATGATTTTTCTTAAATACACTAAAAATCAGCTTATAAGGAAAAACAATAACAAATCAACGAGAAAGCAGGGTGCATTAAGTATAAAATTTGTGTGAAGCTTTATTTGTTCATTCTCTATGAAAAATGTCTTTTTCAAATTATTAAAAAACACTTATATTACCTAAGAAAATAAAAATATAATAATTAGTATTATTTTAAAACATAAACATTTTTCCATAGCATGAAAAAAATAAAAATTTTAATGATTAGTATTATTTAATTAAATAGAATATTTAAGAATATCACCAAAAAATAAAAAATTTCAATATGGCCAATATATACATTTACATGCATGCTTTTCTTCCTTACAAAGACTTCATTATTTCTTTATGATATCTACATTGAGATTAGTATTATAACTTAAAAATGAACAAATAATTTTCAAACTTTTGAACCGTCCTCACATTTAAATGAAAAATCTTATTATCAATCATTATTATGATAGACTCTTTATTCAAGACAAAACAAAATAAGAGTCCTGAAATTTGGACGAACATGTTAGGTATAATCACTTATTTCTCCATCAATCTCTTATCAAACATCTTTTCATATAAGTAAAAGATTCTTTGCCGTGTAATGTTATTTTAAATGAAGTAGATTCTTATATATATATATATATAATTACTAGCTAGGATATTTCCTCATGTCTTTCTCAATTTAATTTTAAAGTTTTCATCTCTTAATGGCACTTGTATTTGATCTATTTTACCAATAAAATAGTGAGATTATAAATAATTTATATCTAACTGCATGGCTCCTCACTAAAAAATGTTATAAAAAATCACATAAAAAAGTGATACATCTATTAATATTCAATCATAAATAGATTTTTTATACAATTATTCATATTTAAGCATTATTGGATCTAATTGAGATAACTCTCAAAAGCATTTTAGTGGCATGAGCACTATTCATTAGCACCAAGCCTACTAGTCCAATCATACATGACTTTTAAGGTTAAAGTGCAAATTTATCCTAGAAGTATTAAAATATAGCAATGTTACCTTTTGCTGTTCAAAAATTAAAGTTAACAATTAAAAATTGACGTTAACTATTAACATTTTTAACTATAAAAGATAACATTTGCTTCATTTTGAAACTTCTAGTCGAAATTTCTCTTAATAAAGTTTTCAGGATAACATTGCTCATTAGAAAAACTTCTAGGGGGAATTTGCACATTGACTCTAAGTGTTATCTAATACTCAATCATATCATATACCCTGTTGTTATATAAAAAAATAAAGGGGAAACCACTATGTTGTCTTAAATAAATGACTTAATTACCCAAATGTTCTATAGCAATTAAGAAACACGTGATTAAGCCTATTCCCTAATATTCCATAGTAATTAAAAATTTTAAAAAGTAACTTTCAAACTTTTAAACGGTCCTCACATTTAAATGGAAAATCTTATCATCAATCACTTTTATGATAGATACATTGATCAAGACATAACAAAACATGAGTCATGAAATCTGGACAGATATGTTACGAACAGTCATTCCTGTAACTAAAAATGTTGGTTAGTTCTTTCTCCATCCATCTCTTATCAAACATCTCTTCATTTACTAGCATTTTTTTCATACAAGAAAAGTAAAAGATTCCTTGTCATGTAATTCTATTTCAAATCAAATAAATTTTTAAATTTAATTTCTAGTAAGGATACTTCCTCCTCTCTTTCTTAATTGAATCTTAAGGGTTTTCATCTTTTAGAAACACTTGTATTCTATTTTACCAATCAAACTGCATGACTTACTATTAAAAAATGTTGTCAAAAATCACATAAAAGTGGTAGATCTAATAATGTTTGATCATACATCAATTTTATTTTATATGGTAGTCTAGATATTTAATTTTTTTTACCTTTATATTTTTAAATAAATTTTTATTTCAGTAAATATAAATTCTAAAATAAATATAATTTTCTAGCTATCACCTTTTTTAAACAAAAAATTTATCAATTAAAAATTATGAATTTAGAGTATCCTCAAATCACCTTAGAATTAACATTTAATCTCTATTATGGGATGAGAGCATTAAACTTATAACCCACAGATTAAGTGTGCTTCCTGAAATTTAAACTTGTATTTTCTTTCTCTTACCATATCAACTAAAAGCTTGTATTAAAATTTTCTTTGTTGTCACTATAATGTTCTATTGACTCAACACTATATAGAAGTCTTTTGGTTTTTACTAGCCTTTGTGAAGTATAGTTTCTTTGTCCATCACTTTTAATTTATAGGAAAAATTTCCAATACAAGAAAAGTAGATGACCCTCAATCTCATTATCTTCAATTTCAAATTTAATTTGAAGAGATATTATTCAAATTTTTTAGACCAAACTTTTAACTCCTCTTTTAAAATATTTATTAATTTTTTTACTTTTCATGAAAAAACATGATTAATTGATTATTAGTCTTTTATTAGTAAAAGCCTTCATAAGTATAGACTATTCTTTTATTGTACTACTTTATTGCATGGATTTCACATTATAGTCAACTTCATATGATAGACTCATCCAAAAAGAATTATGTAGACTTAATTTTAGTTTCTCTCCCAACTTTCCTTGTCCATCCCTCTCAATTTATAAGCAAACTTTTCCACAAAAGAAAAGTAAAAGATTCCCCATATTATAATATTTATTTTAAAAGCTTAACTTAATTTGAACCCAAATAATTTTATTTGAATATATATAATACAATTCAATAAAATTTAATAAATTCAGGGCCGCATACATATATTTTGGAAGCTAGGAAAAATATAATTGAAAGAAAAAAATTATTCGTTCTCATTAAATATATAAATTTTAAAATGATAATTATTTAGATTATAAGTAAAATACAATGAAATTCATTAAAATAATAATCTTACTCACATAATTTTTTATTTTTAAGCGATTTATTTTTTAATGACAGCTATTATTACTTAAAATGAAACTCAACAAAATATATGGTTTTTTAAAATACACTAAAAATCAGCTTATAAAGAAAAAACAATACTAAATCAACGAGAAAGCTGGGTGCATTAGTTATAAAGTTTTTGCGAAGCTTTCATTTTTCATTCTCTATGAAAAATGTCTTTTTCAAATTATAAAAAACACTTATCTTACCCAAGAAAATAAAAACTTAATCACTAGTATTATTTAAAAACATAAACATTTTCCATTGCATGAAAAGCATAAACATTTTAATGATTGGTATTATTTAATTAATTAGAATATTTAAGCATGTCACCAAAATAATAAAAAATTTACATATGGCCAATATATACAATTACATGCATACTTTTCTTCCTCACAAAGATTTAATTATTTCTTTATGATATTTACATCGAGATAAGTATTATAACTTAAAAATTAATAGATATTTTTTAAACTCCTCACATTTAAATGGAAAATCTTATTATCAATCACTATAATGATAGACACATTGATCAAGATATAACAGAACAAGAGTCATGAAATTTGAACGGACATGTTACATTTAATCAGTTCTTTCTCCATCCATCTCTTATCAAACATCTTTTCATATGAGAAAAGTCAAAGATTCTTTGCCGTGTAATGTTATTTTAGATCATGTACATTTCAAATATATATACACACACACCTATATATATAATTACTAGCTAGGATATTTCCTCATGTCATTTTGAATTTAATTTTGAAGTTTTCATCTCTTAATGACACTTGTATTCGATCTATTTTACCAATAAAATAGTGAGATTGTAAATAACTTATATCTAATGGTATTGCTCCTCATTAAAAAATTTTATAAAAAATCACATAAAAAGTGATACATCTAATAATGTTCAATCATAAATAGATTTTTTTATACAATTAATTCATATTTAAGCATTGTTGGATCTAATTGAGATAACTTTCAAAAGCATTTCAGTGGCATAAGCACTATTCACCAGAACCAAGCATACTGGTCCAATCATAGAAATGTTTTTTTTTGTGACAATCATACATAAGTTTTAAGGTTAAAGTGCAAATTTTCCTTGGAAGTATTAAAATATAGTAATGTTAAAAATTGACAGTTAAAAATTGACGTTAACTATTAACATTTTTAACTGTAAAGATAACATTGCTTCATTTAACTTTTAGGAGAAATTGCTCTTAACAAAGCTTTCAAGATAACATTGCTCATGAGAAAAAACTTCTATGACGAATTTGAACGTTGACTCTAATTGTTATCTAATACCCAATCATATTGTATACCCTGTAGTCATATAAAAAGCAAAGAAGAAACCACTATAATGTCTTGAGGAAATAACTTAATTACCAATGTTATGTAGCAATTAAGAAACATGTGATTAAGTTTGTTCCTTGACATCCCATAGTAATTAAAAAAATTTTAAAAAAAATTCAAACTTTTGAACGAGCCTCACATTTAAGTGGAAAATCTTATCATCAATCACTTTTATGATGGACTCATTGATTAAGACACAACAAAACAAGAGTCATGAAATTTGGACAGATACATTATGAATAGTCATTCTTGTAACTTGAAATGTGGGTCAGTTCTTTCTCCATTCATCTCTTATCAAATGTCTCTTCATTTTTCTAGCAATTTTTTCATACAAGAAAAGTAAAAGATTCCTTGCCATGTAATGCTATTTCAAATCAAGTACATTTTTAAATATAATTGCTAGCAATGGTACTTCCTCCTCTCTTTCTAATTAATTGAATTTGAAGGGTTTTCATCTTTTAGAACACACTTCTATTCTATTTTACCAATCAAATAGTGTGACTATAAACATCTTCAAGATGATATCTAACTAAATGACTTACTATTTAAAAATTTTATAAAAGTCACATTAAAAGTGGTAGATCTAATAATGTTTGATCATACATCAATTTTATTTAATATGATTGTTTCAGTATATTATGAGTATTATTAAGACTAATTGAGGTAGTTAGATATTTTAAAGTTGTCTTTTACATTCAAATAGACTCAGACTCTAGAGCTCATGTTTAAGTGGTAAAAGCATTGTTCACTAGGATGAACACCTATTAGTTCAATCATACATGTTTTTTATCTAATACTTAATCATATCAATGTCATATGGTATAAAAGGGGATTACTACCAAGTCTCCAAGAAGGGACTTAATCACACAAATGTTCAATAATAGCTCAAAAGTATGCAACAAGTTCAAAAAAATTTCTTCTCCATCACTCTCTTGCCTAATGCCTTTTCAATTTATTTGCAGCATAAGAAAAGTAAAAAAAAAAATCCTTATTATAGGGTTTACTTCCAATTAAATGTTTTTGTATTTTTTCTTTGTTGTTTGGCACAAGTATCATTTTGTAAGAGTTAATTTTGTTCAAGGTATTATTGAGCACTAAATATAGATACATCTCCTAATAGGGATTTGGACATTAATTAATCATGTTGTGAAAATTTCTTATAGTTCATGTCCCTTCAGTACATTATAAAATCTTCAATTTGGAAATGGTTCCATCACTACCACAAAAAGCCATTTAGCGATAGAAAATCTATCGCTAAATGACTATTTTCCATCACTAAAACGAAGGTCGTTAATAATTTTTGTTGCTAAATGAAATTTTTTTTAATAACCATTTAGTGATAGATTTTTTAGTCGCTAAATGGCATTTTTCTGGTAGTGCATGTTGATTAGCACCAAAATTTAGAGCTCCAAACTAAAATTAGGCAATCTAGAATTTAATATTTTTCTAAAAGCTTCAATTTGGAAATGGTTCCATGTTGATCAACTAAAAGCTTGTTGATATTAAAATTTTCTTTATAGTCATTATAATGTGGTGTTGACTCAAACCTATTTGGAAGTCTTATGGTTTTTACTAGTCTTTGTTATGGGCAAACTTTCCAATACAAGAAAAGTATATCATTCTCAATCTCGTTATCTTCGATTTCAAATTTTATTTGGAGAGATTATTGTCCAAGTTTTTTAGACCAAACTTTTAACTCCTCAATTAAAGTATTTATTAATTTTTACTTTTCATGAAAAAAAACACGATTAATTGATTATTGGTCTTTTATTAGTAAAAGCTTTCATAATTATAGACTATTTTTTATTGTACTTATTGGATGGATTTCACATTATAGTTAACTTCATATGATAGACTCAACCAAAAAGAATTTTATAGACTTAATTAGTGTCTCTTCCAACTTTCCTTGTTCATCCCTCTCAATTTATAAGCAAACTTTTCCACAAAATAAAAGTAAAATATTCCCCATATTATAATATTTATTTTGAAAGCTTAATTTAATTTGAACCCAAATAATTTTATTTGAATATGTATAATACAATTCAAGAAAATTTAATAAATTCAGGACCGTTTACACAACAGTGTTATACATTACACACATGCTTACACATACATATATTTTGGAATCTAAAAAAATATAATTGAAAAAATAATATATATTTGTTCTCATTAAAAATATGAATTTTAGAATTATAATTATTTAGATTATAAGTAAAATACAATGAAATTCCTTTTCAACATTATTAAAATAATAATTTTACTTACATAATTTTTATTTTTAAGCAATTTATTTTTTTTAGTGACAACGATTATTACTTAAAAATTAAACTCAACAAGATATATGGTTTTTTAAAATGCACTAAAAACCAGCTTATAGGGGGAAAACAAAAACAAATCAACGAGAAAGCTGAGTGCATTAATTATAAAGTTTGTGTGAAGCTTTCTTTGTTCATTCTCTATAAAAATGTCCTTTTCAAATTATAAAAAAATTATATCACTCAAGAAAATAAAAATTTAATAATTAGTATTATTTAAAAACATTAACATTTTTCCATTGCATGAAAATAAAAAACATTTCAATGATTGGTATTATTTAATTAATTAGAATATTTAAGCATATCACCAAAATAATAAAAGTTTTACATATGGCCAATATATAGTGCATACTTTTCTTCCTCACAAAGATTTCATTATTGCTTTATGATATCTACATTGAGATAAGTATTATAACTTAAAAATTAACAAATAATTTTCAAAATTTTAAAGATTCCTCACATTTAATAAAAAAATCTTATCATCGATCACTATTATAATAGGCTCATTGATTAAGACACAACAAAATAAGAGTCTTGAAATTTGGACGGACATGTTATATACAGTCAGTTCTTTCTCTATCTATCTCTTCTCAAACATATTTTTATATATGAAAAGTAGAAGATTTCTTGCCATGTAATGTTATTTTAAATCAAGTAATTTTTTAAATATATACATAATTACTAGCTAAGATATTTCCTCTTGTCTTTCTCAATTTAATTTTGAAGTTTTCATCTTTTAGATACACTTGTCTTCACTAGCTAGGATAAACAGCTTCAATTTTGATATGTAACTGCATGGCTCCTCACTAAAAAAGTGTTATAAAAATCACATAAAAAGTTATACATCTAATAATGTTCAATCACACATAAAATTTTTTATACAACTAATTCACATTTAAACATTGTTGGATCTAATTGAGATAACTCCCAAAAGCTTTTCATGTATTCATATAGAGTCATAATGTACACCACATTTTTAAATGGCATAAGCACTATTCACTAGAACCAAGTCTTCATACATATGTTTTTTTAAGTGATGAGAGGCATTTCATCCCCCGGTATCCCGGATTCTTTCGGACCCAGATTAATCCGGGGTCTCCCTGGAGAGCGTCAGGACTTCCCAGGGTTCAAGCCCAAGACCTTTGTAACAATCATACACAAGTTTTAAGGTCAAGGTTCAAATTTGATTTGAAAGTTTTAAAATATAGTAATGTTACCTTTTACCATTGAAAAACTAACATTGACAATTAACAATTGATGTTAACTATTAATATGTTTAATTGGTAAATGGCAACATTTCTTCATTTTAAAATTTTTAGGATAACATTGCTAATTAGAAAAAGCTTTTGGGGCAAATTTCCACATTGACCTTAAGTTTTATCTGATACCTAATCATATCATATACTCTGTAGTTATATAAAAAAACAAAGGGAAATAACTATGATGTTTTAAAAAAGGAATTTTATTACCCAATTGTTCTATAACAATTAAGAAGCATGTACAAGTTTCATTGTAGAAAGGATAAAATGTTTTTATCGATCGCTTATCATTAAGTTTTTTTTGTGATTAAGTTTATTCCTTGATATCAATAGTAATTAAAAATAAAAATAATTTTCAAAGTTTTAAAAGGTCCTCACATTTAAATCGAAAATCTTATCATCAATCACTATTATGATATATTCACTTGTGAAGACTCTATAAACATGAGTCATGAAATTTGGACGGGTATGTTACGTGTAGTCAGTTTTTTTTAGTATCGATCTCTTATCAAACATCTTTTCAAATACACATAAGAAAAGTAAAAGATTACTTGCCATGTAATGTTATTTTAAATCAAGTACAATATATATACATATAGTTAGTAGCTAGGATACTTCTTCCTCTCTTTCTCAATTTAATTTTATGGTTTTCATCTTTTAGAGACATTTATATTTTATTTTACCAATAAAATATTGTGACTATAAGCAACTTCAAAATGATACCTAATTACATGGCTTACTATTAAAACAATGTTATACAAAATCACATTAAAAGTAATACATCTAATAATGTCCAAGTCCAACCATACGTCAGTTTTCTTTAAGATGGTTGTTCATTACGTTATAGTTGAGTATTGTCAGGCCCAACTCACATTGCTAGCTATTCCAAAGGTGTCCCCTCCTTTCATATAGACTCAGACGTCATGTTTATGTAATAAAAGCACTATTCACTAGAATCAACGCCTATTAGTTCCTTCATATGTAACTTTTATCTAATACTTAATCATATAACTGCGATATGGTTAGGGGATTATTACTAGGTCTCCAAGAAGGTACTTAATCACACAAATTCCATCGTAGAAATGATAAGTTTATATTGTTCACTTGTTATTTTGATTTTATGGTCATTAAATCCCTTCTTTCAATTAAATTCTCATAGTAATTCCTCCAATATAATTAAAAATATGATTATGAATATAAGTTGAGTTTAGAATCTCATCCAAATATGATTGGTAGCATTACAGCCTTGCACATCTTATCATAAATACGCTTTTTTGCTAGGCATATCTTACTCAGGGAATCATATTCGAAACATTATTAAGCATCTCTCCCAGTTTGAATATTAGTTCACCATATTGTACCCTATCGATTATCGTAGATGCTTATGTTGACAATTCAATATAGTAGATCTTACGTTGTCACTAGACACATTTACAGTAAAAACTCTTTTTTTTAAGAAAAAACGGCATGTGTATCATCTTGCAATAAGTAATTTTGTTCAAGGCATTACTAGTATTAAATGTAAACATATATCCTAATAGGGTTTTAATCTTTTTTTTTTTTGTTTCCCCCCGGTATCCGGAGTTTCGCCTCGACTAATCCGGACCTGACCTAGGTCGCGCATCTGGAAATGGTGGGTGAGTCTCCCAACGGTGGCTATTGCATACACAAGGACTCGAACTCGAGACCTTACTTAAACTGAAACAAGCCACTTACCATTTGATCCAATAAACCGTTGGTAACGTGGTTTTAATGTTGTTTTACCTTATTATGAGTTAATGACCCTTTCTACTATACCCAACCTCTATTGGTTATAAAGTATTCCTGCTGACGACCCAAAGAAATTATAAGCTTAGCAAGGCCGGTTTAACGGCTTCCAACCCATTCCAAATTTTGGGTTCGCATTGAGGGCCTTTAGTTGTTCCTTAATGAAACCTGATTTGGAGTTTTTGCATCTCTCTGGCATTATTTAAAATTACTAACGGTTAGTTGGATTAAGTGTTAAACGGTTTGTTTTAATTTAAGTAAAATCTCGAGTTTAAATCCTTATGTATGAAGTAACCACCGTTAGGAGATTCACCCATAATTTTTAAGTGTTTCACACGGGTCGGGTTTGGATTTGTAAGGGAAATCAGAAACCGAGCGGTTAAAACAAATTTGATCGGCCCAGCTTATGGGAGCATCGATTTCGGCACATCGTTGTCATTACCCACTGTCACTGTCACTGTCACTCACTCCGCTGGTGAGGCTGAGACGGGTCGAATAACCGCCATCGCGGGCCGCTTCTTTGATGGCGTTGTTGAACTTGAAGGCCAGACTTTCACCATCAAATTGAAAATCGTTACCTCTCCAAGCTCGCCGGAGTCACACGGTTGAAGGCAAAGCTGCCAACTTTGGAGCCGCTTCTCTTCCTTCCCGCCACGCAGGTAATGGGTCGTTCTTAATGATCTTATAGATTTGGTGACCTGATTCTTATTTTCATGATCTGAATTCAGTATGGATTATGGACTTGATTATAGTTGTGGATTGCTTTCCTTGAATAGCGATGAAGGAATCAGGTTGCTTTGCTTGTCTGTTATCATCAGTATGGAATTTTGATTATTCTCAATTCTTCGTAAAAAATGTTGAATAAATAAATGTTTTATTGGGTTGATGTTGATGGCAAAGATTTTCATCTTCAACAATATTATGGTCGGTTGGGGCGGGTATAGGCAAAACTCTAGTTGGTTGGACCTGCCATCAGGCCCTG
>JANTPZ010148142.1:0-18072 GCA_025593235.1 Vachellia pachyceras | reverse complement strand
TATTCATAGTGTTAGCAACAAAAATAAATTATGGATATAGGAATTAACACACCTAATTGATAAAACCATGAGAACCAAGTAAAGAAAGGGAAAAAAAAATACAAGGACTTTTATCAAAAGTGAGATAAAACTATAAAGACTTGCACAATTTTTTCTAAACCATGTGACTTGAAACTATTTTATTCTACAACTTGGGAGATTTTGATTGAACAGGCGGCGTGACTTGGTTTTAAATATTTGAAGCATATTGAATGCTAAATATGTGTATGAGCCCATCGGGGAACGCGATAGAGAAGTACTTTTATGTAAATCGAGGTAAATATGTGGAGGAGATTATCTCGTTTTACTAAAAAATACTGTTGAACGTGCTTTTTGAAAGTAAATATGCTTTTCCAAACGAGCATTATATCTCTTAGCAATGATTCCAATATTAGTTTGCTGCATTGCGATACACGCTAACCCTTACACTAGACTCAATCTTCAGATTATATTGATAATTTATTAATTTACAGCAGGATGACTATAGTGACCTGTTTGGCAACATTTATGGGAACCCTAAAAGCCCATTTAACAGTTTTTTCCGTAAAACTAGATAATCCCCTTCCTATATTTATCTCGACTTACGTAAAAGTACTTCTACACCGTGTTCCCAAACGAGTTCAGTAATAGGTTAGTAGGAGATGACGTGACTCCCACTCAGCATGTTTAGATTAAAAAAACAAGAAAGGTCAAATAAAAGAGTTGAAGATGTTTTGATTAAAAATACAAGAAATCGTATAGGGAAAGATGAATTAATTTTTTTTTTCCAGATAAAATAGAAGTTGAAGCGAAATTTGCTTGGCCAAGAAATATATATATATATATAAGTGGTCAACAAATAAGTAGGCTGGTAAAAGAAGACAGTGGAGAGATGACAAGGACACTACATGGAAATTAGGGAAGCAATTACATGGCAAAAAAAATTAGGGAAGAATTACCTTCATGTGAATAGTATAATTTTTTAATTTTATTTTGATAATTAATTTTTAAATGAGACCTTTTTGTTTTTTTTTCATTTTCATTCAATATCTAATTTAACATGGATAAAATTGATTTTTTTTTATTTTTGGATAGATCTAATAAATTACCATTTTTTAGTTCAAATAAACTATCATTGAAAAATAAGCATTTGTTATTTTGTAACTGAGCTACATCGCTAAACAAAAATTTAAAAATTTGTCTAAAAATTATTTATATTAAGTATACCGTGCGGATAAAATGAGAAAGGGCTGAAGCATATATTTAATCGTTTAAATTTACATTAAATTTCATTTTAATTTTTTAAATATAAAATTTAAATACATATTCAAATGATAAAGAATAATAAGAAAGTATTTTAAATAAAATTTATGACTACCATTACTTTAAAACATAAATGTAAAAAGTAACAAATAGAATAGAACGTAACACCATAGCGATAAAGGCCCACGCCACAGCCACACACAGCCATCGGACGGCGTACACAAGTGCCCCACCACCGCGGTCTTGAGCTTGTACTTGCTGCGACTTGATCATGCCACGTGGGATTCCTTTCTTTATTGCGTGTGTTTGGGAAATCCGTTGGGAGAAAAAAATTTACAGATTTCGAGGTATTTTACAGATTTGAAGATGGTTTTATGGATTTTGAGATGGTTTTAATGAATTTCAAGATGGTTTTTACAGATTTCAAGATGGTTTTATCTCGACTTACATGTACCGTTTGGGAAGTGGTGTTATCACACAAACACATTATTATTATTATTATTATTATTATTATTATTATTATTATTTGATCACGTTCTTTCTTTATTCCTACCATTATTGAAAACAAAACACGCATAAATAATTATTTAAAATAATTATATATTCTTAGGGCGCAGGTCCGTTAGGCGGCGGCCCATCTCTTTCACGACCCACTTGGAAAAAGAGACGTTAGCTCAGTTTTGTGATAAGATTGAATACGCCAGTTAAAAAAAGTTGGAAGGATATGGTTCGTCAGAAAGTATTTTAAAAAATGATTTTTTATCAAGAACGTATTTTGATATGATGTATTTATATTTAGATAAATGTTAGATTCATAATGTATTTTGGTATTGAATACGTCAGTTTAGAAAAAATGAATGGTTGTCAAAAATATATTTTAAAAAATAAATTTTATCCAAAATACATTTTGACATAATATATTTATATTTAGATAAATGTTAAATTCAGAATGTATTAAATTTTTTTCTCAGAATATATTTTGAAAGAAAACAAACTTTAGGTACAAATTGCTTTTTGCACTTGTGAAAGGGATTGCTTAATAAGCACTTAATTTTCTTTCTTCTCTCCTGCCAAATTCCTCCCCGTTTCATTGTTCTTGTTTGGGAATGCATTTTGGAGGCTCTAAAATGTATTCTCACTTAAATCGAGTTAAAATTTCTTTTACATACTTACTTCAGAATTCATCAATCGTTCTCCCAATGAATTCCTAAACAAGCACATTATCTTCTTCTTCTTCATGCTTTCTTACGAAGAGATTCATAAAATTTTTCATGAAATAAAACTCATAATGATAAAATAAAATAAAAACCGATGACATTCATAAAAGAAAATACGAGAGAACATCGTTTAAAGGTTGGTTTAAAAATCTAGATTTTATCACGAGATTTTATTTAAATAATTATATTTTTTTAATGTTTAGGATTTGCAATAAAACCTAGGTTTTGAAAAAGTTATTTTCTTATCAAATTAAATTCTCTTTTGTAACCAATTTTCTCTTTCATCTTTTTCTTTCTTTCTCTTTCATCTTTCTTACTTACTTTTTTCCTCGAACTCTGTAAAAGCATATAACTTCATAAACACAATCGCATTTTAAAACTTAGGTTTTTCCTCAGAATTTGTAAAAGTTATTTTCTTAAAATCTATTATCCAAAACATATATTTTACCTTAAACTTTATAAAAATTATTCTCAAACATACTTTCAGCTATAAGATAATTTGAGTATGCACTAAATAGTTGCCGTTGAGGGGAGCGCAAAATAATTGATTTTGACTCGTGACTAAATGCAGAGTAAGGCAAAATAATACAAGTCGTTAGGCCAATCTATTCGTCACTAGATTCAGACGATTAAATTTTTAATATTTTTTACTATTTTCCAAAAAAATCTAAGTAAAAAGGAAATTACACAATTTTAGAGTATATTTTCTCTAAAAAATTATAAAAATTTAAAAATCCCATCATTTTTTACTCATAAGATATTGAAACATCACTTATTTTACGTGGAATCTAATGACAAAAAGAAATTAGAAAAACATTTTGGAAGTTAAAAAATTTGAGGTGCATTAAAGAACGTATTAGAGAGGGGTATTACATACCCAAAATCCTAAAACAGTTCTATATCTTATATTCCAAGACATGGGAATAGGAATTGATATGAGGGCACTAAATGCTTAAACCCGTTTGGTTGAGTTTCTGAAGAGTTCAAATGTACGTTCAATCGTGTTTTTTTATAAAACGAGATAATTTCTTTCACATATTTACTTTGATTTACGTAAAAGTATTTCTCCACCATGTTTTTTAAATGAACCCTTAGAAGATAAACCGACCGAACAAACAAAGTCCCTGTGAAAGGGAGCAGCCCACTAAGTGAACAAGGAAGGGAGGGGCTTTACGGGTTAAGTAGTTTTCAGTTGTGAGTAGTCAAACGCTGTCCCCTAATCACACAAAAAGTGCAATTATGAAGGCCCCTTATCCTGCTTCTGCTCACAACCTATCATCCTTTTTTTGTTCGTTTTCAAATAAAAAAAACTAAACACTTAGGGTTTGGCGTATTTTGAGTTAAGTGAAAGAGACGCTGGATTTATCAATTGCAATTGGGTTTAGAAGAAACGGGTTAACCCGTAGCGAATCAATATTCGAATCCCAATTTGAAGAGACACTCACATTTAGTACGGCTAAAGTATACTTTTCGTCCTTTATGTTTGCATCAGGTTTCATTTTAATCCTTTAAGTTTAAAAAGTGTGCTTTCAGTCCCTTAAACTTAACGCCGTTAGTCTCTCTTAACGGAAATTGCTGAATCATCAAACTTAATGTTGTTATTTTAAATATTTTTTATTTTACACAATTTAAAATATCAAATTTATTATATTATTAAATTAAAATTAAAATGTGAGTATGATTTATCAACGTTTTATTGCACGATCATCAATTAAATTTGATTAGTCATCAATTTATGTTAAGAGAGACTAACGACCTTAAGTTTGAGGGATTGAAAGTGCACTTTTTAAATTTAAATGACTAAAATGAAATCTGAAACAAATATAAAGGACTAAATGTATACTTTAGCCCATTTGGTACTATGACATATTGCAGGCCTTTTTTGGTATGCACCTGACTTGTTCAATACCAGACTTAGGATGAAACCTGTTAAGAAGCATGCATTCTAAAATGCATATTAACAAGCTATAAACTGAATTTAGAATATCAAAATTATACAAATCAATCTAGATTATTTAAAATAAAATAATAAAAAATAGGATATAAATTTTGATATAGGATAGAAATATAATTGTATTCAAATTATAATATAAAAATGAAGAAATAAACATTATATAAAACACAGTTATATATAGAATATAAATATGATTTTATTTTTTAAAATTGTGTAAATAAGCCTATTTACAGGCTTTAAGAAAAAGGTATGACCCGTTTACATAAACCCTTGAAAGTAGGGGTGAGCAAAACAATCCAACCCGCCCGCACCCCGTCACTATTTAGCCCGTTAAAATTCGTCCGTTTTGAACCCGTGACGGGCGGGTGGTAAGCTTAACGGGGGCGGGATATGGGTTCACCCACGGGGTGCCCGTGCCCCGCCCGTATTACTACTACCTACAAATTAAAAAAAAACAGCTATTGCCTTGGCACACGGAGACGCCGAGACGGGACATATTGAGGCAGATAGCAGCTTAGTAGGGACAGCTCACGCGTCACGAGACGGGACAGATTGAGGCAGGTAGCATATAGCAGTTCTGTTCAGCCCTTCCTTCCTTCACGGATCTAGAACCTCATTCATTCTTCTCTCCCTCAGCGACCTCCACCCACGCACTACCTTGGCCACGCCAGCGTCATCGTGAGCCACCATTCTTCCATCGACAAAGTCAGAGAGCTTCTTGCCGAGCTCGATCGTGAGCGTCAGCATTCACTCGTGCGTCTCTGCGTTCTGTTTTGTGCTCTCAGTTTTTTTGCGTTCTGTTCCTGCTGTTCCTCTGCGTTTTTCTTATTCCCAGCGGTCCGTTTTGCTATTCGTTCTCTGCGTTCTGTTCTTTCCAGCCTTT
Organism: Vachellia pachyceras; assembly: GCA_025593235.1. Classification (NCBI taxonomy): domain Eukaryota; kingdom Viridiplantae; phylum Streptophyta; class Magnoliopsida; order Fabales; family Fabaceae; genus Vachellia; species Vachellia pachyceras. The sequence goes on along the minus strand of JANTPZ010148142.1, from coordinate 12,737 downwards.
GCGTTCTGTTCTGCGCTCCCAACTGTTCGAAGCGTGCTCTCCGTTTTAACTGTCTCTCCTCTGCGTGCGTCTCTCTCCTCTGCGTGTTCTCAGTCACACTCTGTCTTTCTCAGTCACACTCGTCGTCTCCCTCCGTCTGTCATTCGCCTAACACTCGCCCACACCTGTCGATCGCTGCTGTTTGGGGGGTGTTACACGGGTAACCCGTTACCCGTGTTGTCCCGCCCGTTTATACCCGTACCCGTAGGTATGGGTCTAAACGGGTTACCCCACGGGTACGGGGTGCCCCGTACCCGTGGAGTCCCTAACGAGCGGGCAACGGGTTGCCCCCGGGGTAGCCCCGCCCGCCCGTTACACACCCTTACTTGAAAGGTTGTCTATTACATGAGACCACCTTGATATGTAAACTTTTTTCTAAGCAAATGTATATCATCTTGTTCTAGGCACTTATAGACTTTAAATATATACACATTTCCCTATAGGAATTTAAATTTTAGTACATCATAGATTATAATCTCTTGGCAGAATACAATTATGTTATTTTGATATGTAAAGTTTAACCATTAGTGGACTTTGTGGTCAATGGCGAGCTTTCTAGTTTCTAGCTTACAGTGGCCCGTCTCAAGCTTTTTTTTTGTTTCCTGCCCGGTTTCTGGAGCTTCATCATGACTAATCTGGACCCGACTCGTGTCGCGCACCTGGAAATGGTGGGTGAGTCTCCCAACGGTGGTTTCTGCATACACAAGAACTCGAACTTGAGACCTTGCTTAAGTTGGAACAAGCCGCTTACCACTTGATCCAACCAACCGTTGGTCGTTCGAGCTTGCTCTGCCATTAATTGTTGACTTCACAGAAGAAAAAGTCAATCACGATAAAAATACCTTCATTTAAATTGAAATAAAATGTTTTTATAAAAAAAGTTCATTTAAATCGAGATAAAATTTTTTTTAACATACTTCAAAAACAGTCAATCACATTTAAAAATAACTTTAACCGCTAATCCAAATACACTCACCATTCTAGAACAATAGAATAATTATAATTAACGAGATTGACTTGAAAATGATTGGATTTTAGCTTAAAAACGAATTTTTCGTTTGAAAACACAAGAATTCAGGTTTTTGTCAGGAAAAATGACATGTATTGATTGGAGAAATTTAATTTTACTGAAGATGAATAAATTCCCGGTTCTAATTTAGGTTTTGATATAATTAGCCATCTATAGTTTGACACTCAACTTTAAAGACTTTGCAATTCATGCTCTCACGATTAATTTAAAATTATTGAAAATCTTGTCTTCTTCAATCTCCAGACACTGTAGAATTTAACACTATATCACCTTCCCAAATCTGACTCTCTAGGGTTCGTTTGGTACATTGAAATTGATTTTGATGGAAATGGAATCTGAGATGGATGAAGATATAAAAAAATGATGTTAAAAATGTAATTGGTATGTCGTAGAAATGTGGTATAATTTTTTTAATTAAAATATTTTTTTATTAAAATACCATAATACCCTTAACATTTTTATTATCTGAAAATGAGAAAAAAAAGGGGGTGAAAAATGTCAAAATTTCACTTCTATGGAATTTTTCATATTTCCATAGGTTTTTGATGGAAACCATTTTTCCATCGATTTTGATGGAATTGGCTTCCACGTGAAAATCATTTTCATTCATATTTCCTTGTACCAAATAAACTTTGTGGTGGAAATCATTTCCATTTCTATATCCATCTTTCCCAATTCCATCATACCAAATATGATACGAATAATTTTCATTTCATAATGTTCTTGTGAACACTCTAAATTTTTAATTTTAATTCATAACAATTGATGACACAGCTGCTTTATTTTATTTTTTCTATGAACAATCAGCCAATGAAACTATTTTCTATCCACTTCTATACATCTCCCACGTATATTAAATATTATCTTTTAACTTTAAATACACATAGAAAATATCATGTTTGGTAACAATTATTAATTTCCTAAAAGCCCGTTAAACAATATTTTGTTGTAAAGTGTGATAATCTCTTTCACATAGTTACATTGATTTACGTAAAAACATTTCTTTGGCTTTGTGTGTGTTTGGGAAGTCCGTTGGGAGAAATAAGTTTACAGATTTCGAGGTATTTTACGGATTTCAAAATGATTTTATAGATTTCGAGAAGATTTTAATGAATTTTAAAATGATTTTTACAGATTTTGAAATGGTTTTATCTTGCACCGTTTGAGAAACGGCACTTTATGTTCAACACACAAGAGTATTATTGTTGTTATAGCATTTATTATTTATTTATTTCCCAGCAGTTACAGTGAGTCGGTCACATCCATTTGAAGCGCGGGAAAAATAGAATTTGGCGCAAGCATTGCCTACAAATTGCCATATAGCATTGCGTTAGCTCCACTCTGCTTGAAACAAAGGCAGAGCGAAAGGAACGAGCAATGGAGGATTCGGGAGCTATTCTTTCTCACATTGCATCTCTAAAGGACATGCTCGATCAGGTTCTTCTGCTCTTCATCTTCATCTATTTCGATCGCTTCGTTTCTTGATGCAAAAGCCAGGGTTCTACTGACTGATCTGCTGTTCAACGATTTCCTTTTGAGAATCAGGTTAATGAAGAAATCGAAGCTACTATACAGATCACGCGGGAGATAGAATCAGGGATCGTGAAATGTGAGGAAATTGAGAGCCGTTTTACGGCAAGAGAAGCGGAGTTGATGAAAAAAATTTACATGTTGCAGTTCGAGACTGTTGGATACGTCACCGTCGCTGGTATAATCTCGGTCCTGCTTATTTGTGTCTGGATGTCGAGGTTAACAATTTCGTTTTAACAATGGAATGGGCTGTATTAGGGTCTGTTTTTAAATTCTATCAGCTTGTTTTGCTTGGATGAAATGTGGTTTGGGCCTTGGGGGGAAGAACTCAAAGCAGGAGATTCGAATGTTTTGGGCGGCACATTTGAATTGAATTATACCGTCTTCGATAGTAATTTTATTCAATACCTAATTTAACAATACTGATCTCATGGACGGAATGGTCATAACTCAATTCAATTAAATCTTCATTTTCTCAGGATGCTATGACTTCCTTTTGCTTGAGATTTGGAATTTATTCAATTCGGAAGCCAAGAAAAAATATAATATATATATATATATATTATTTGTTGAACCGACAAAGTTTATAAAAACTCGTAAACATTGTACATCGATTTTAGATTTTAATAACTTAGGTGCATGGAAACTGAGCAATATGCGCATACTTACGTTCCTTCCCAGATATTCAATCCTTTTGCTGCTTCCGTAAAATTTTCTGGTTTCAATTTTTATTTTGCTTGTCTGTATGATGTTTGCCTTGACATGCAAGAATGCATGACGAAGAAAACTCATGTGCTGGATTCTAAAAGCCCTTCTATATATTCATGTAAATCCGAATAAGCTGGAATCAAAATTAAATTAACTGAGTGTTGTTTTTCTTGACCAGCTATTGGATAGTAATTTTGTCTTTACCGTTCCAGTGTTCTTGTTCCTCGTGAGTTATTCAAATTTTCCGTTTTCATTTTCCATATAACGTGTAGACAAGTTGAAGGCCTCTGTAAGTTCTTTGGAGAAGGAGCTATGTTGTCTTAAAATGAAGCGGGCCGAGATTGTAAAAAGAATTACTGAAAAGAGGTATTGAAAAATCGTCATATTTGTAGACTTGAATATGGATCTCTTATTTTGTTTTGGGCTTCCTGTTTGAGTATTTTCTAACCCTGTCAGCAAAGGCTGAAATTAGGACACATTGATGTCTGCATCTCCCTTTAAAGAAGCAGGCTGAGATGGTTGTCTTTAAAGATGATGCTATTTTGTCCAAAATGAAGCAGGCTACGATGGGAAAGAAGATGAGTGATGACGGATTTAAAACAATTCTTCATATTTGTATATGTTGATATTGAAGTCTGCTTCGTTACGAGATTATAAATTTCTGCAACTTTTTAAATGTCAGAAGAAGTTGGAATTATGTTAAATCTGCGCTTTCCTCTTCCTAAAATGAAGATAATGCCAGCTATTATGTTGTGTAAATGCCAGTTTCGTACTGACTTTGGAGCTAAAAGTTTGCTGCTATATGCACAATATCAAATTATCAATTACTCCATGATACCTTTAGGAATATTGAAATTTCCAGGGAAAAAACGTGGCAACTCTCAGGAAGTGGGGATCTTATATCTTTTGATATCATTTAATAAAAACTTCTTCAGTCCTATTTCAGGCAAAATTACAACAGTGACAACAAAACTTTATCCCACTAAATAAAGTCGGTTGCATGGATCACACGATGCCATTGGTTTAGGGTTTTTATTTCAGGAAAAATTAATTTTCCAAAATTCCCATTTGGTTCTCAGCTTATTTTTCCCCAAATCAAGTGTTTCTTAGGCTCATGGAACAATATACATCATAGAATCGCACCTGCAATTCTGTATCTTCGTAATGAAATTTCCGCATATGATATGTGTAACTTTCTAATTTGGCCTAATCGTATGCAACATTGCAATTTAGATACTGATGAATGAGTGATTAGTTGATAACTGAGTGGTTGGTTTCTGTGCAGGGAAAATTTTACGACCATGTGCCTAGGATTTCAGGCTGACATTGATGGGAGAGAAAATTGTGAAGTGAGGACATTGCTGTCAGAGAAAGATTCCCTTGAAAATGAAATTCAGCTTATGGATAAAAAACACAATGTTTTGAAAAATTCGGTATTGGCATTTGTGGAGGAAATTCTTAAAGATCTTAATCATTCGAACTCAGGTGATATTATTTCCTTTCATGTCTATCAACTTGCTACGTAATAGTTGACATCACGAGTTACATGAAGTAGGTCATAACCAATAATCCTCTCCTTTGATGTTTGTATCTGATTGTTTCTATGTGAGTCTGGATCATTACCTCGACTGTTTTACATACAGGGCTTTCTGGGATTTTTATCCCTGTTTATTTGTGTTATTATTTCAGTTCAAGTGATTTTGTCATGAAAATATACATTTAACTGATCAATAGTGTTACTTAAAATGGAGCACTTGATATGATTTTCTGTAAGTAATCAAAAGACATATATTGACCTACAGAAAAACAGGATCAGAGTGATATTGCATGGCTGTTCTTTCCTCTTATCTCGGTGGATAGACTGCAAGTTCATAACAAGTTAACAGTAGCTTTTAAACTCCAATTTGTTTGGCCTAAGTGGATGATATAGAAATATATACATGAATCTTCCAAGACTATAAGAGGTTGCTCTAACATGTGATATCGAAATATGTACAAGTTTATCTTACCTTCTTAATTGAATATATATATATATATATATATATTCAAACTTTAATGCTACAACTACAGGAATTTATCTTGGCCCAAGGTGAAGATTTAGATTTTCTTAACTAACAAGAATTTAATAATTACGGCACAAGCCTGCCTGCATGGCAGGTTGCTGGAGTAAGTGAGATGATAGCTATGTAGCATCTTACAGTAGGTAACCTTTTCCTGCAGAACCAGGAAACTGAATTACTGTGGGTGTTCATATTCACATTTTATATGAACTTTTATGTTCAGTCATGGAGTTCAATTTCTTGAGTATAAGATCAGTGTTGAATATATCTTCCCATGCTTTAGATTCCTCTCCTGAATGGACAGTGATGTATTGCAACCTTTCCTTCTCCTCCCCCCAACCCTACTGCAGCGTTTGAAGTTGAGATACAGAGGAAGAACTGGGAGAATGAGAAATTGCTCAAGGATATACATGATTTGAAGAATACACTACTTTCAGCTATTGGGACCAATGATGATCCACCGTAAAAGCTTTCCTCGAAACTTTTGATTCACTGATTTTTAGTTTCATACGTTAATATTGTGAAGTTGGTCATCATAGATCTTTAAGCAGGATTTAGAACCATGTGCTTGGAGAATTCCTTGACAAAAAAGCGCGGTCCTTATATTTTCCTTGTATGAATGGTATGACTCAGAATAAGTTGTCCGTTTGGTTCAACAAAATTTAACAATGTGGTGTGTCATTTTCATCCATGTGAGTAAACTATTGACTTCTGTTGGAATATATAAAGATTCGTGACTGGCAAGAAATGGTCGCTTACTGCATGTATTTATTTGGAGCAAAACTAAGTTATGATCCCCAAAACCTCGCAATGCGATGAATCTAAAACTGTTGCTCTGTAAGAGTTGGCAGGTTGAAGTAATTGCAACTGTGTTGGTCAAATATTGTTTTTTAGTTGAATTCCCTGTTCCTCTCAGAGTGGGAGCTTTCCAGGCAACAAGCTTCTTGCAATGATGCAGCTTTTCCTGTTTGGATACAGTTGGCGCCTGGATATTATGTTTTCAGGAATGTGTCCAGAGAGGCCAAGGTCAAACTTCAGACTCCCGAGACTTTTATTTCATGCCTTTTTAAACTTTGGTAGGTCGAAACAATAAATCTTTCCGTTTGTTGCTTTCTGCTTAAACTATTTGGCTCTGTTCTTACTTGGAAAGAGACTTTCCCATAATTTATATTCTGGCTCTCAACTTGGCCATTTAAGTTGCTTGGGTAGGGGCCCGGTTCCATCCCTTAAACTTCTTTTGTTTTTACTCATTTTAATTCAGAGACTATTTTGTGATTGTTATGTCACTGTCCATTCTAGTTTGGGGTCCACTGGTCATTGCTTCGGGGCCAACCGGCCAAGGAGGAACAAGGTTTTTCAGCTTATTATAACGATTAAAATTACTGATAAATTATAAATCTATAAATCAAAATCGCTGAACAATTAGCCTCGGCTGCAATTGTAAGGTTATAGAACTTAATTAAGCTTAGCACACACCTCCATTAATCTTGTGCATTCAAGCTCGTTACTCAGGAATGGGTTTTAACTTTTTAAATTGAATGATTTGGTCTCTTGAGCGCCACTTGAACAAGTAAAAAATTATTAGTCAATTGAATTCCATTTGTATTGTACTTTTAATGTCTCTATTTATTTATTTTTTTGTACATTACCCGTAAGTCATTTGTATGATTGCAATGTCTCTTCCAATTATTAAAATATTCAACTGCTTATATCCCACCAATGCAGAATTTTTAGAGTATAATTCAACTGAAAGTTTGAAGTGGGAAAGATATGAAATTATGAAGAGGTATGATTATTTTTCTTATATGTGAGTTCTACAAAAATGAGTTTTTACTCTTTTTTCTTATCATTTCGATTGAAGTCAGTTTAAAGGATCTATTTGGGAAACTCCACCATTATAACTATTTTTTTTTAAACGAGCACCATTATAACTTAACCTACGTCCATAATGTGTAGGACATTGTTGCATGCTGAGCCATTATTATCTAAAGATATGGTTATTAAGAAAACACAATGGTGTCACCCTATTTATGCAGTTGACCAAATATAGTGAAATAAAACCTGTTGCTACTGCTACTAGATAAGATTCAAGCAAAGCTTCACAATTGAGCAATTGGTTTTTGTCTGGTGCGGAAGGAATGAAATAATAATAATAATAATAATAATAATAATAGTTTGATTGGATCATATAAAATATTATTTTATTGTAAATGATGGGAATTATTTAAAATCAATTTATTTTTATATTCAGATAATAAAAATGCTTTATGTATGAAATTATTATTTTTTCATTTCATTGCATTTTTATTGTCAAACATGTCTTTTGTGGCCATGCTGCTAATTCATTTCAACTGTAGCAGGAACAGGGCAAGAGAACATGATGTGAATGGTCGTTCTCCTTCATTTTAATTTTGGGATTAAACTATGGCTTCAATCTGTCAGTGATTGCAAAGAAAAAGGGATGAGAACACAAGATTCCAAATCTGTCAATTCTATACCTAATCATTGTAAAGTCAGCACACGGCAGCCCCACAAGCTTACTGATTCAGAAATGGTTGCCTCTAAAGCAAAGCCTCGAACCCAAATGAAGGAAAACAAGATTACATGAAGCTCCCCCGCAGTTAGGGTGAGCAAGTGATCTGAAATCAGTTAGACCCGTTTAAACCCGTCTGTAAATTTTTCTGTTTGGGCCGTCCAATAATGGCCCTTCATGGGTGGGTTTAAACGGGATGGGGCTCTATACTTAAACGGACGGGCAATGGGCACACCCTCAGGTAGCCCTTGCCCGCCTGTATATTATTGTTTTTTAAATTATATTTATCCTTCATAATATATAAATTTGGAAGTATTATAACTCATGCAATGTATGGATCAATGGCAAATGAGGGAGATTGCAACAAGAGAGGTCCCTTGTTCAAATCTTTCTAATCTCCATTCTTACATTAACTTTTACACATTTTTATATTCATTACATTATATATAAGACTTTGAAAAATCATCCGAATAATAAGATCCATAACTCAATCAATCCCAGCTTCAACCTGCCCTCTCGGTCGATCACATCGTGCTTGTTTGGGAACTCCGTTGGGAAAATGGATTTTGCATATTTTGAGGCATTTTGGGAATTTCGAGATGGTTTTACGGATTTCAAGATGGTTTTTATGAATTTCGAGATGGTTTTTACAGATTTTGAGATGGTTTTGTCTCGACTTACGTGCACCGTTTGGGAAAATGGCTTCCCAAACAGGCACATCATCCTCTTTCTCTCCTATTGCCGTTCATGCCGATGTTCTCCAGCTTCTTCTGGCCGCCATTCTCGCCCTTGCTTCCGTCCTCTCCGTCGAAGAACAGGTTGTCGTCATTTCGTCGTCCAAGAAGAAACCCTTCCCTCACAATCCTCCTCTCTTTCACTGTGATTGCTCTTTCATTGTTGCCAACACCCATCTCATCTCCATTTTCTAATCACTGCAAGTCGCCTCCATTTTCTGAGACTCTGAGTCATCTCTCTTGCTAGTCGCCTCCATTTTCTTCATCACCATCACCATCTGCCCAAAAAGATTGATGCTCGTCGCTTTGCAAGTCTCGGCCTGTGGATCTGCTGCTCCACGCTTTTCTGAGTTTCTCCATCACTCTGTCTCTGCTGCTCTCGGGCTCTCGCTCTGCTGCTCGGCTATTGGACATTTTCACTTCAGTTTCACTCTTTCAGTCTCGGCATCTCAGAAGCATTTGGGTTAGGATTCTCTTTCTCTCTTTGCCTTGTGTAAGTCTTTGGGTTATGTGTGTGTATTTCATTCTTGGGTTTTGATTTCTGAGTTATGATTCTCGATCTGCTGCTCACCTATCCATGATTCAGTATTTGGGTTATTTTGACAAGAAAAGAAATAAATTGAGCTTAATTGATCCCTATTTCTGCACAAGTCTCCCCTCCTCCTCCTGGATTTGGTCTTGTTGGACTGAATTTCGTTCTACTAGTACACTTCGGTATTCTGTACAGAGTCATTTTGGGGACATGATATCCCCATTTTGACCTAAAATGCATTGATAGAAACATATTGTGTGTGCACAATTTTGCTGCATGTTGGAGTGTATATTCCATCTCATATTGTTGGGTTTGTCCAATTGTGCTGCGTGCTGAACTGCTATGCTGATACATACCTTAAAAAAATTAAACGGGCAGCCCGTTTAACCCGCCCGAACCTGGCGGGTTTCAAGCAGCCCGTTTTAAACGGGCTTAAATGGGTTGATTACGGGTTCGGGCTGTGTAGCAATAAACGGGCTGACTACAAGCTAACCATCGGGTCAGTCCGTTCTCCCGTTGCTCTGCCCTACTCACAGCCAAGCTAAGAAGTCTGTGGTTTACAAAATTTAAACTTTAAATGCAGTAATAATAGTAGTAATGGCATAAGTAACCTTTATCCTTCCAAAATATAAAAAATGCAAATGAGTCACTAATAATAAAAAATTTGAGAATTACCTTTTTACATGCATTTAATTCTAGACAGTCCCATAATTTTACTTCAAAAACACTTGAGTGTGTTGGATTGGGTTCCACATGATGCATTTTAAATCCAATAAATCTTATATAATTTTTGTCATATTTGAGAATGCTTTAGCTCAAAAGGGAAAATGACGGAAAAAGTACCTCGAAAATAGTGAATCCCAGAAAGGTGATTTGAAATTTTAAATCCCAGACACATGATAGTACCCCGCGCGTCTTTACCCAAGTTTAAAGGAAATGTCCTCACTGCCCTTGAAACAGCAGCCTTCAGTACATCGCGCGCGCGTCTTTACCCAAGTTTAAAGGAAATGAAGTAACGGATTCGATTAAGTTCTCATCTGATTCGATTAAATATTTCTAAACCGCCGTATTATTGCACGGTTTAGAAAGCATACATTCTGAATCGATTAGCCTCATTATTTGAATCGAATCAACCTATAGAACTTTCTACACCTTTGGAGGGGACTTTCTAAACCGTTGGGGGAAAATTCGGTTTAGAAAGTTCATTCGAATGGAAAAAAGCTCATTCGAATAACCCTACTCTTTATAAACGGTTTAAAAAGCTTGAACTTCAAAATGCAGTAACTTCCTCATTTTAACTCCAAATTTTACAAATGACCTATCATTGGAAACTCACACTTGTGTGTGTTGGATTGGGTTCCACATAACATAATGCATTTTAAACCCAATAAATCTTATATAATTTTTGTCATATTTGAGAATGCTTTAGCTTAAAATGAGTTTTAGACAAAAAGCTCCTTCTTCACACAAGGAGAATCACTCTCCTAGTAATCGATCGCTTGAAGAGCTGATGAAGGCCACACACCTTCTCTCCCTTTAACTCTTTTCAGTTCCATTTTTTATTTGTGATGAAGATTATTTTTCAATCACTTTCTCTCTCCTGAAATCTTTTAAAAAATTCCAAATCTTCAGTGATTTTTAATTCATATGTTCTTTAATTATACATTTTTGTATTTTCAAAATTTTCTTTATAACACATTAACATTTTTTTCAATTTTTATTCTAAAATCATCATAATATGTAGTTTTTTTAATGAGATTCATGTCTTTTTAAATAATTTTCTACCAAAAGTCAATTTTTCATTGTTTATCCAAAAAGTCACTTCTCTAACGTTTATTCAAATATAAATATATCATATAATCTAACTTCTACCCAAAAGTCTTTTTTTAAAAATGAATTCAGGAAAAAAGTTACTTATCCCACAATTTATCTAAACGGATCCAATATCGAGTGTAGTTTAGGATTTTTTTTTAAAAAAAAAGATGGTTGACTTGGTTATTGGATTATATGAGGAAAAAATAGGTGAAAAATTAAAAAAAAATTAACCAAAAAAACTTTAAAAAAATATTAGTACTCTATAGTATTTTATATAAAGAAAGTCTTAGTACCCAAATTTAATTCATATGTTCTTTAATTATACATTTCAAAATTTTATTTATAATACATTAACATTTTTTTAATTTTTATCCTAAAATCATCATAATATGTAGTATTTTTAATGAGATTTATATCTTTTTAAATAATTTTTCATCAAAAGTCTTTTATTGACCGTTTATTCAAAGAGTCACTTCTCCAACGTTTATCCAAATACAAATCATATCACATCATCTAACTTATACTCAAAAATCATTTTCCAAAATGCATTCGTGGAGCAAATTACTTCTCCCGCACGACTTATCCAAACTGATCCAATATTTTAAAAATGGTTGATTTAAATCAGTAAAAAAAATTCATGTTTTAAAATTTTTTTGACCAAAAAAACATTGCATGTTTGCATGAAAAACATTACTAGTACTCTACATTATTTTATATAAAGAAAGTCTTAGCACTCAAATTTAGGTCCTTCAGTCAAAAAAAATTAAAAAAACCAAACTTTCACCCAGATTTTCATCTTACCAAAAACTTTATTGTAAACTTATTAAATCCACATATTGTATGCCGCTAAGAATTGTGGTGATTAGAAATGACTTCAGATTCGATATAAGAGCAAGAATAAACAAATGTTGTCTTCTGTGTTACAGACAGGGATGGTGCCTTTCACGTGAACATCACGTGCAGAGATGGATTTGGTACCGTACAGCTAATGTCTTATCTATTTTTATTAATTTGTGCAAACAAGATCAGCTGGGGTCCTTTTCTTTTTCTGTTGCCTGTGATGGCCATAGAAAAGAAAGAAGGGGATTGAATTTTGAGCCACAAGAAGGTGAGTTTTGTTTTATAATACTCTATCTCCCTCCAAGGCAGTGGCGGGGCCACTTACATTTATGTGTTATTTGGTTGGGGGAAGGTAGATGGAAGGCGAAGAAAAATGATTCCCTCCACACATTTGATATGAAAAATTAGAGGGGGAGGGGAGTTAAATTTTGGCTTCCCAATCCCTCCCCTCCCCTTATTTTGCATCCATTCAAAATGGGTTTTTTTAGAGTGATGCAAAATATCATGACTAATATGCCCTTAATATTCTTTATCCAACTTCTCACATTTCATTTTTCCAGTATTTATATATGCTTCACTGTGCCTCAATAGGAGCGATGTGGTTATAACAAATTTTTCTAATTATTTAAGTAAATTATATAAGTGAAATACTTTAATAATTGTTTTAATTAATTAAATAAAAGGATGGATTAATTTTTATGAGTAAAAAATAATTTAAATAATTTGTATAAATAAATAAATATAAATCAACATATAAGGATAAAATGGTAAATTGGTTATTAACTCCCATCCCTTCCCCTCCTGAACCAAACAAAAGATTATTAAAAATCCTTCCCATTCCTTCCCTCTAATTCATTTCCATCCCTTACATTTCCCTCCTATCCATCCCCTCCATCAAACCAAACATAGCCTTAAG
>JANTPZ010148139.1:0-15956 GCA_025593235.1 Vachellia pachyceras | reverse complement strand
ATTCACATATAATCAAATATTCTATTTTTTCTTATGAATTTATAATTAAACAATAGTATTTAAAAAAAAGATACATGATCAAGTTTGATTGAAGACAAATATTCTCCTAACCTGTAAATGACTTGAAAGTGTGAATTTGTTATTCAGACAAATAAAAGTTGGCAATGCCCAATAAAAGGTCGGGAATACTTCAATAAAATTCACAAACGAGCTGAAAATTTGCAATTATAGTTAGCTAGAGGAAGTTGGAAATCAACCTGAGGTAAAAATAAAATAGTTTACTTAAATTTCTTCTTACGCTATACATCGAGGGGTAAAGTCTATTTTGTCCCCGAAATATACCAAGCTCACTAAGAAACCTATTTAGCTTGTCTGGAGGCATAATCCTATTTTAGTTTTTTTTAATAATGTCATGAAAAATTTAAGATGTTGGCTTGTTGAATCAAGATCTAATATCTTCACAAACCTTACCACTAAACCAATTTATTTCTTTGTTATTTATTACGTATTTTTTTTTATAATTATATGATATATTTGGGAACGCAGTGGAGAAATAATTTTACATAAATTAAGATAAATATGTGAAGGAAATTATCTTATTTTACTGAAAAATATTGTTAAAACTGATTTTTAAGGCTTTCAAATGCATTCCCAAATAGAGCCATAAACTCACTTTCATGTATCATTTTTAACAATTAATTATTGTACTCATTTAGAAACGCGGTAGAGAAGTATTTTTACCTAAGTTAAAGTAAATGTACGGATGAGATTATCTGATTTTATAAAAAAATACTGATTTTTACGAACTTATTCTAAACAAGGCCTCCTTGTTTTTACGTCCATATCATTCCAGTATTCCTTCCACGCTTCTAGCCTCTGGGTCCTGAATCACTGCGCCGCGCCTTCCCAGTCGCCGTCCAGTCCTGAATCACTCGCGGCGCAGTTGCACTAATCGCTCCAAGGTGCGCTCCCTCCCTTGTTGCCTTATTTCTCTTCTCCCAATATCTTCTTTATATCATATGTATTTCCCATTCCATGCTCTTCGTCGTGTACTTCCATGGAAGCTCTTACAGCGGTCATGGATATTCATTTTCTTGCCTTTGAACTTTAAATAGCGTATTGGGTTATTAGCATCCTTTCAGTTCTTGTTCGCTGAACGCTCTGAACAAAAAAAAAAGTTACTCTTCTTAAATTAAATGGGTAACAACTGGGTCGGATCAAGGAGTTTCTAGTTGAATAATCCAAACTTCTTTTACAGTTTCCCGTCAGAATTTTTTTAGGAATAATTATTTCTATTGGGTCACCAGAAAGCATGGCAAGGTTTTTTTTTCCCTGTTAGGAATGGCTGGTTCGCCCAGCTTCATCTTGTCAGAATTTTTTCCTTTATCAACTCCTGATCAAATCTAATAACAATATAGTATGTTTCAGTTTGATTGTGCAGGGCGATCAGAAGACAGGTTTTTTCACTGGGTTCAGATGAGAACAGGCCAGACTCAGACCTGAAAAAAAGACTTGTAACAGGTTAGAATTATACAAAACATACTTGATTTGTTTAGGGTGAAGTCTAACCTGTTTCTATCCCTATCCCTAACTGGAGCCCTAAGGTCGGGCTTGGAGGAGCTTTGGTGATTGGCGTCCTCCGTCCAAGGATGACTTGGGGAACTTTTCAAAATTGTCAAGAGACATTCAAGTCTTTTCCCTCCAATTTTAAAAATCACTGATTTCTTAGCTTTGAAATCTTATCGCTAATTTCTTTTTGTTTCTCTCGTTATAATGAAGTAATGAAACGCAGCGTTTCAACCAAAAGACCTGATCCAATTACCTTCTTGCGCAAGGAGCAGGGCAAACCGGAGGGAGACCAAGTGATAAAGCTAGCGGTAGAGGGAGAGTGATAATGTCAATTCAAATAGGAATGGAAATTGTAGGATCCACAGCTCCATTGGCAGAAGAATGTGAGTTCTCAATCCCAAGGGGTGGGCCCATATATGTTCCGAATCTGGTCGGTCCCTGCACTAGGGTTGCGGAGTTTGAGAATTCTGTAGTCTGTGAACTGCAGGTATGAATCTTCCATTAATCCTGGATGCTCCTAGGCCGAAAATAGTGTGGCAAGTTATTGTTTCTGCCTCATGTCCTTCGCTAAATGTGTGCTGTTTGGTTTGTTTGTGCAGAATCTAGAGGCAGAACTGCATCAAGATGTTTCTGACCTGTGTGATGATGATATCTCGTGTGTACCTCTCACGTGCTCTTTTTTTGTGTGTTTTGGATTGTGATTTTCCCCCTCTTTAGAGGCATTGACATTTCCCGTTTTAGAATTGATGAGCTTAAAGTATATACGGAAGAGGAGTTAATGAATATGGCTTTGAAGGAAGCATTTAAGGTAGGGTCAACAATTCTGTTCATAAGTCTTTGTATAACCGTCCCATAGCTTATTCTTGTGCTATTCCAGGTCACGGAGAACAATGAAAATGATCCTCCAACTTCAGACCAATCTAATGCAGGGTAAGTTTTGTTTTTTTTTTTGGGTATGTTTATGTTTGGCTTTATGTGGTGAAACTTTTTTGCCCTCGCAGTATGATCAATTTCCATTTTTGTGTGAGGTTGCAAGGCGTATTAATTATGTTACTTTTACTTTATGATACATCAGTTGTATTGTACTGTAGTTTTATTTCTTTTTACAACTTCAATGGAGGAAAGGGAAAAATTCTCACTATTGTATTTAAGTGTCTTGCTAGTCTAGTTTCTGGTTTCTTTTGCTTTTTCTGAAAATTCTTTCGGCACCATTCTAATTTATGTTTTAATGAACTTCATACAACAACTTAAGATTTTATTCTTGGATCACAGGGGCAAAGACCATCCACTTTTAACACCTTATCATGTCAATAAAGTTCTTTTACTGATGAATGTACAAAGAAGGTAGTAAATAAACAAAATTTTGGTTCTAAACATGCATTTGAGAGGAATTATATAAGCTGTTGCATGTGAAAATCAGAATGTAGTAGTATTTCATTTCTTGCTTATCATACCATTATATTCTTGCTTTGTCACGACAGAATTTTATTTTGTTCTGTTGGATGTGGTGTGTGGGCCACTAAGACTTCAGCCTGGTTGTGATTAATGCATTATGTGATTGTGAATGATGTCATATCTTGCAAGCTCAAATGCGTATGAACTTTTTTGTTTCCACATATTATCCTTCAGGATAGAAATATCAAGCAATGGTCATGCTTCTTCAAATACAAATATCTGTGGTACGGGATCAGTTGCTCCTACATCATTTGATCCAACTAATCAATCATCTGGAACTACAAGCAACAGAATTGTGACGGGAAAGATCTCAAGGAGAAGAAGAAAAGGCTCAAATGCTTTTTGTATTCAAGTATGTTGACTTTCTAAAAGTATGCATGATTCCTGGTTACTTTAGGCTTTTAGCAGCTTATGGCATCTAAATTCTAATCAGTATGGAAGAAGCAGAAGTTGATTTGATTGTTCATGCTTTTTATTGCCTTGTTTTGTAAATGAAAATTATTTCCCTTAACATACCTACTATATTATTCAGTATTAGTTTAACTTTTCTTCATTCATTCCCTTGAAGATGTCTAATCTTTCCTCAGCTGGCCGTAAATAAAAACATAATGAAGGTTGTTGAGTTTATGATCATAAGGGTATGAAGTAGTTTAAGTGAATGGGATAAGTGTGCCCATAGTCCCATAGTAGTCTGTATATTTATTTCCATCTAATTAAATTTGCAGATAGGCTGGGAAGGCAGGCTAAACAGTTAGAATCTGCTTTTACATATCTACTGTGGAAGCACAAGTGTGCCTTCTCTTTTTTGCATGGACTGCAAGTTCCTGAAGTATTACCTAATGTACTTGTCAACAGCTTTCTTTTTTCTTTGTAATGAATATGCATCTACTCTTTGAGTTTTTTTTTTTTGTATTTCTTATATCTTATGATTGACCAATTTCCAGGGTGGTTGTACAGAAAAGGTGGATGAAATTGTAAAAATCAAGCAAAAGCAGGAAGAGGACAAAGCAGCGGTCAGACTTCATTCATTCAAGTATGCTTTACAAATATATATTTGGTTTTTCCATTTCCATATCAAGTTCTGACTTTCTTGTGTCTCTTGTCTAGTCCTGCTTGCAAGATCAATCAATCTTCCCTCAAATCAGCTAGAACTGAAACGATGAGATCCCTTAGGTCTACTAGTTCTTCCAAAAAGGTTAGTTTGAGATTCTTCACTCATTATATACTGTACTAGAAATTGTTTAGATATGCATACTTATATACTTTATAGATATTATGCTTTTACATTTTTTAATTCTTTTTTTTAATGTTATAGCCTTACAATATGGATTATAATGCTCTCACACGAGGCTTTTACCTGACAGTATCATTTGCCCTTTATTTTCAAGTGATAGTAATCAACAGATTTACAAGATGGCAATCTTATGAGAAGTAGAATCACCAATACTGCCATTTTTATTTCATGTGTTATTTTTTCCCCTTTTTATTTACCTATGATTGTGTAATGGAAAGGCAAAAAAAAAAAATCAGAGGAAAAAGAATGGAAAACTGGTGAAAGGCAAACACTATGTCAGAGGGAAAATCCCAAAGTTGAAATCATTCATTTGTAGTGGTAAATTCATTAATTGACTTCACAGGGTAATTGGATTTTAGGAATTTTCTTAATTTATTTCAGTGGTTCTTAGAAATATTTGGACTATAATTGAAATACAGTGCTTTCCTCCATCCTTTGTGTCATCATTTGTTCCTAATCATTGTTTATGACCCCAATCTTAACAAGCTTTTGATAGACTTAAAAAAACTAGAAAATAACAATACAGATTGTTGGGATTAATAAAACTGTTACAGATTGCAACTCACCGCAGATTACACAACAGGTTACAATGAACAAGAGATACAAATCACTCATTCACTCACAACAATACACTAAAACAGACTAAAAAACTTACACCAATAGATACATTATGATGAAGAAAGACTTCCTCCACACCTACCAATCTTTCAAGTGGATTGGCGCTCTCCACTCTAAACACCTCAGCCTTTAGCCACCTTTTCTCAAAATTATTCTCTGCTCTCCTGCTGAACCAAATGGATGATTTATAGACCCAAAATATGACTCTTACAATCCCCAACTTACTCTCTGTTGAATTTGACCACAGCCACTCTATAGTTACACCATTTTCTGTTTCTTTCTCTAAAATAATAAGTCAAAGTTCAGGCAAACAAGAAGTATCCTCCCCTTTTATGTATTTTCCTTGGTTTCCCAAAAGGGATCCTAACACATTCTTCCTGGTTAATTATTGACAGGTTAAGTCAGAAGGTCTTCAGGAGCACATACCTGTGCCTTATCCTGAAGTTGTACTAACTGTGGAGGTTTACCATAATGTTAGAAAGTGTGCAAAGGTATTTTAGTGCAATTTTTTTATGTCTGCGAGGGTTATATTGCTTAACATGTAAGAATCATCTTACGTTACTAATGACAAACATTGTCTTTTTAATTAGACCCAAGAATTATTGGTTATTGGAGGACAGACTTTAACTGCTTTAAGGGACAAGATCTGTTGCTCAATGGATCAGGTGATGAAAATAGCTGGACAGCATGACCCTTCTGGTTATTTTCTCATTGAGGTAAGCACCTGTACTTGTTCTTACGATCAGTGGGTCATTCAACTTAATTTTAGTTGAATCTGACTGAAGGACACTTCTCTGTAGGATGTGTTCTATGTTGATATGAGGGATCCGTCTGCTATTGATTATACTATACCTATGTTTGATTGGCTTAGAAACTCGAAGGGGGAGGCACAAAAAAAATGGGAATGTATAATAGCTGGAGGGGAGTTAAAACAGAAACAAAAAGCGGTCATGGGTGAAGCATCTGGCTCACCCTTGCCTCGCTTAACAACTGTTGACATGCAGAAGCTACGTGTTTGTGACGTGAGATTCCGTCTTGGTGCTGGATTCCTCTATTGTCACCAGGTATTTTTCTAGCTTGATGTTTTTCATGCTTTAATCTCATGAAGGACAGACCATGCAACACATGTCGGGCTATAAAACAAGTTTCATTTTATTATAAATTTATATCCAATTATATTATAATAATTTTTATTAGGATAATATAATTTATTTATATTCATTATTATGAATTTATTAAATATATATCAGATGATTATTTTGCATGTTTGATGAAAATAATATGGGAAAATCGGTAGGTGGTTTGGTCAAAATGTAGAGAAATTTCTTTTATGTGAGGGTGGGAGGACCTTCTTTAAGCATTGGCAAATGGTCTTACGGATATTAAAAAACACGACAACATTCAGTAGCAAAAGCATAAGACCTTCGATGCTTCTTACTATTTTTTTAAAAAAATACGCCCTATTTTGTGCGATTTCAGTCCCAACTAAGATAATGATTTATGAAGCCAATCTTTAATGTTTCAACCTATATTTATTATCACTTGCTTATATATGACATATATTTTTTATGTTCATGCACTTGCCGTTGTTTGGTTAGAGAGGGAAACATGTTCCCTTTCTCTTGTTGCAAAAAAAAAAAAAAAGAAATATGTACAAATACAATACATTTGTTAAGTGGTAGAGTGGTAAATGCATATATAAATAGAAGAAAAGATAAGATTTGTAATGAACATATATACGGAAGAGTTGAAGTGGCATTTGTTGAAGAGAAAATGGTAAAAAATTGTTTGCCATTGGAGGTGTCAATGAGGGGGGTAGGTCAAGCAATATTGAATCTTTTGAAACAGGGTTGATGAAGGGGGGAAAATACTTAATGAAGTTATTAAGCGAGATTTTTAGGTTAACATTATCCAAAATCTGGTTGTTGATCAGTATAATGGTGCTGTGCAATTTATGTAGCTGATTCCACCCAATGGAATAAGATTGCTTCTTGTTGTTGTAAATACATTTGTTATAGTTTACCAAAAAATATACATTTGTTATATACATTTTATTTAATAATTACTACTTATTTTTATGTTTTTGTCATCCACTAAATCACTTTTTATTTTATTCTTGCAAATCAAACGTGCTTTTAGTGTGGCAAGAAAAAATGGTAATTTGTTTATTTCCTTGTAAACTGCAGGGAGACTGCACTCACACACTAGTAATACGAGATATGAGATTGATTCATCCTGATGATGTGCATAATCGAGCTGCTTATCCAATAGTTACTTTCCAACCAAAGCCCCGTTTTCAGAAATGTAATGTTTGCAAGATTTTCAGAGCTACAAGGGTCACTGTGGATGACAAATGGACGCCAAAAAATCCTTGTTATTTTTGTGATGAGTGCTTTTCTCTTCTTCACATGGCAGAGGATGGCTCTCTTCATTATGGAGACTTTCTGGAGTATGATTATCATCATGATTAGTTGCCCTATGCTCTGAACGCTGCTACCACAGGACGATTAACTTATCGATTGCTGCATGGGATATCATGAACATTTCTTGGAATTTTTATTTGATGATGATAAGCATTTGATGGTAAGCAGCAAGAGTGCGAGGCATCTGTTTTGTAATTCACAAGAACCAATGAAGAATCTATTCAATTGCAAATGTACTGGATGCTCACCGCCTCTAGTTAAATTCACATGCAGGTGTGGCTTGTCATTTTGGGACCAATTTTTGTTGCTTTGGAAGGTAACTTCATTAGAGTTCCTTTGCAGTGGAGACGATATTTTATAGGGTGCCTATTTGAATCATCTTGGATATACTGTCTGGACAAGGCATCTTATTACGAAAGGAAGTCATGCCAGTCCATAAGCATGCGGATCCTTGTTAACGGGATTTCTGTTCTGTATATATACACGAGAATTTTTGTAGGGATGTCCTGGTCATATTTATATGAGATATTAAGAACTTGTCTGAAACTTTCAGTATCATTTTTTATTTTTGCATTCATTAACTAACGTTTAGTCTCTCTTCCTCCATAAATAAGATTGTTTTTCTTAAAAGTAAGCTTCATTTCTTCATATTTGTTGTCTTTTAATTAATTTAAAATAATTTTTTGATTATATGTACTTGTATCTCATTAAATAGGTCAGAGGGATTAATATGGACAATTCAATGAAAGCTACAAGCATTTGGCTTGTTTGGTTAGCCCGTTTGGATAACCAAAAGCCATTCCTGCGCTTACCGAGACAAAACTCCTCTCACATATTTACCTTGTAATATGTGTCCGTTCTTCCAACGGGTTATCTAAACAGAGCCATTGCCGAATACTAAATTTGGATACCTTTGTTACGGAGGATTTAAACTATGGTTTGCTATCTTGTAATGGATTATGCTATATCCAACCATAATAGTTAATTAGTTGCATTTGTCTTTGAAGGTGTTTGTTATCTTGTCTCATTGACTTTGTTCGCAGCTTGCTTTATACGTAGTTCACTGACTCCTCTTTTAATCCATCTACATCTCATTAACTGGCTGCATCCCTTTAGACCCTTTGATCCAAAAGTGGCGTGAGCAGCAGAACTCAGCTTCATGGTTCTTTTTTGTGCCAAATATGACAAGTAAAAAAAAAAAAATCTAATAGTTTACCTTAGCTTGGAATTTTTTTGAAAATTGGTATCTACAAGGGGCATGTTTGACAAAGCGATTATAAAAGTTAAACATACGTTCAACAGTGTTGAATAACTTTTCACATTTTGTTGTCTAATTCAGCCTCACCCAAGTTTTGAGTTATGAGTAACTCTCACTTTTGCTAAACGTACGATAAGAAACTGAAATCTTGATTTATTATTCAAATTACCAAAAACATTATTTTTTGGACTCCATAATTTCTTTTGAATCTTTAATTGGTTATTAAGGGTCTCAAACGCTTATACGTTTATCCAATCGGGTCCCTAGTTCTCCAAATTCACGTAGCTTACATATGTTTAGGTTAAATTAATTGATAAAGATTCCACCTAAAGTTAAATTAACAATTTGTTGTATCAAAAATTATCAATTTTTGGATATTAAAAAATTATTTAAATTACTTATTTGTAATAAATACACATTCATTTACTTAAAATACCATATTTAAATTTATGCATTGTAACTAAACTCCATTCATATAAGCGATAAGGATTTTTTTGAAAAAAAATTATAAATTTGAAAATAAAGAGATTAAGATATCTTATTTATGACAGAAAAACCCTTTATTTAAATTTTGTTATAAAATAAGATGTGTGGTGTGGATATTCTCATGACTTGTAGGATTTTACTTCATGCCATTATGTTCTTTAACCTCCCAAATTAAAGGGTCTTAAGTATGTGTTCCCTATAACACCGAATTATACCATTAAGTTGCTTAATGTACTTTTAATTCCTTCGGTTTGTGATCAATGCCTTAAACCCTATAAATAGGGACAATATACTGAGCATTTGCACATTCAATCAAATAAGAATATACATTTTCTTTCTCTCTTAATTTCTTCTTGTTATTCTCTCTTTTTATCCTTCAACTACCTCATTTTTATGAAATGTTATCAACACGATAATTTTTACGAAAGGTATACTTATCTCATATCTTAATAATTTTATCTACGTTATTGTATTGTATTTTTAATTTATTTCTTCTTGATCAATCTAAGACAATCTAATGAGCCACTATATAGAATTAGTTGATTCTTTTACCAGATGTTTTAAACACCGGATTTCATGGCTAGAATTGGTTATTGTTGTTGTAATTATATCTCATTCTAATATTCTTTCCAAGTTATTTATATTAGTGTTACCATTTTAGTGTATCACGTAAAGTCATATTGTTTTATTTTTTTAATATATGACCAGAAGCCATATATAGCTTTCTTATTTTGAGATTATATGACCAGAAGTTATATAATCGTGATCTCTCATTTTGGTATCGTATGGCCAGAAGTCATGTCTTTTTTTACCTTACAATATAGCCAAAAACTATATTTATTTAATTCTTTATTATATGGCTGGAAGCTACATGAGACTAACTTTTCATCATTGGCATGAAGTCATGAGATTTTAATTTTTTTGTTGTAATATTTTATTTTATATTATTTCTTGTCTTTAAGAATTTTCTATAATTATCATTCATATTATTATATTTTCACTATTATTTATTGTTATTTATTCATATTATACTATTTATTTATTTATTTATATTACCACATCTATACTATTTTTTTATTGCTAAATTGATATTTATTGATATATATATTTATTTCCTACCCCCTATATATATTATCATCTCCCTATGTAGAAATCTATTTCATGTTGTTATATTATATTATTTTATTTATGCTTCATTTATTTATTTGATATTTATATTTCATTATTCTATTGTTATTTACATTAATATATTAAGAAGTTTCATTTTATTTACATTTTATTTATTTTATCTTTTCATTTTCTTTGATAATCATTTTGTTTATTTATCATATGTTATTTTATTATCATTTTCTTTTATCATTATTTACATTTTATTTATTTATTTTACATTTCATTGTCACTTTTATTATTTGTTCCTTATTTATGTTGTTCATTTCTTTATTTATTATTGTATAGCCATTTTACCGTCATTTAGTTATATATATGCTATTATCTTGTTTATTTCTATACAAATATATTTATTTTTTTATGTTTCTCTACATGCAATTCATAAATTCTAATATTTTTAAGTCATTATGTTCCTGTATTTCATATAATTTTTATCATGATTCTAATTGATATTATTGTTTTTAGTCTAATCATGATCAATCTTGTCAAACTTGAGTTCACAGCTATTAAAATCTCAAGAAAGAATTGTTAGGATCAAGCGCTTACCATTGGGCCAAAAGCTATAGCTATTAGTCAGGGCGCAACTCTATTTCCTTAACCCACAGTAGAGCAGACGCCCAAGCGCCATGGTTCGAATATGACTTGGCCCCTCGGGCCTCTGCCATGGGACAATTGATGCCACACCTTGGCCAACAAGAATTATTTATTTGGGTCTTAGATGTTGAAAACCACTTAGATGCTAAGGGTTTAGGTAATGTTATTTTACCATGAAATTAAACAATTAGTCCAGATAAGGCAAATGCCATGATTTTTCTTCACCGCCAACTTCATAAAAGACTAAAAGCTGAGTTCCTAATGGTAAAAGATTCATTAGAATTATAAACTAATTTAAAGGAAAGATGTGATCACGAAAAAACGGTAATTTTGCCTCGAGCCCATTATGAATTGATACATTTAAGGCTACAAGATTTTAAAATTGTTAGTATAATTCCGTAGTTTTCAAATCAGCTCTTGATTGAAATGATGTTGTGACAACATAATTGATGCAGATTTATTAGAAAAACATTATCTACTTTTCATGCTTCAAATATGCTCCTATAGCAGCAATATCAAGAGAAATGTTTTAAAAAGTATTTTGAATTAATATCATATCTTTTAGTAGCTGAACAAAATAATGAGCTATTAATGAAAAATCATGATATTCATCCCACTAGATTTACTCCATTCCCCGAAGCAAATGTGATATTATGTGATAATTACCATGCTCGTGGTCATGGACGTGGTCAAAGCCGTGTTAAGGGACATTGTAATTATTATTATCATAGAGGTAGAAGTAATAATAATTCTAATACCTACCTAATGAATAACCATAATGGTGGGCAAAAAAAAAAATTAAGAATGATCCTTCAAAAGTTGTTGAGAATCAATGTTATTGATGTGGTATGAAGGGGCATCGGTCATGTCTGTATCGTGCGCCTGAGCACTTAGCAAAACTTTATCAAACCTCCATAAAAGGAGTGTGAATAATGTGGAAGCAAAATGACTTTTCCAAATAATAATGAGACATACAACAATGATGATGCCGTACTCCAAGATGATATTAATAGCCTTGATACCATGACGCACATAGAGGTGGTTTATTTCTTCCAAAATTATGATTGGATAAGTTTGGTTGGAAGCTAGCATAATAACAATGTTTTAGTTTATATTTAATTATGTTTTTCGAAACTAGTTTATGCTTTACTTTTTTTCCTTTTTCATGTGAGAGTATAATTGCTCTTTCTGTATTTCGACTTTATTTTAATACATTTCTTTTGAAGATTATGGATATTTTAATTATTGTACATAAGAATGAAGATACATGTCTTATAGATAGTGCATCAATATATGCTATACTTAAAGATAAACAGGTATTTTTCTCGAGAAGATTGTTCAATTCGTGTGCATAAATCCTAATATGGATTGAAACAACATGGAAGAATGTGGTCTAATAGTTGTATGCACAAAAAACTAACTTGGGTTGATCCAGTCCAATGCCCAGTTTGCAAACTCATCCAGAGATGCAGTCTACCTAGAGGTCCAATAGTCAAATGTCTAAAGGACATGTGGAGTCTATCAAGAGCTCATACTTATTGCCCCGCATTCTCCAAATGTCGAATCAGACAGTTGAGATCCGGAGATCCAACAACCATTACCCTTAGATCATCGGGGGTCGTTAGACAGGGTGAACAGGCGACGATGACCATGACCAACTATTTATTTTTCACCTACTTGGCATTGTATTCACTATGAGTTCAAAGACATTACCAACTAGCACATTTGAAAAGTTGATATATGGTATTAGAATACGAAGGCTCAAAGACATAAAGTGATGTTGTCATTGGGAGGCAATATTTTGTATTCTTTTTTCTTTTATTGGGTTTTTATCCTAATTGATTATTTTTAGTATGCTTTTTGATGAAGCAAAATATTTGTCTAAGAACATTCAAGGGGAAAAGTCATAAATTTGATGCATGGTGTGGATGCTCTCATGACTTGTGAGATTCCACTCCATGACATTATATTCTTTCTACAAGGTACAAAAAGGTTCAATATATCATCACCTCTATAATATATAATGATAAATTTAAGTTTCAGTGAAGGAAATGATAGCACACTTGTGGTGTTCACTTGTTATAAGGGCTCTGTAGTAATTAAATCCGGATACCTCGGTAATTCTCTCTGTATGATTTGAAAGCATTTTTTGGGACCAGAACATCAGAAGTAACACTTGATATACATGTAATAAAAGGTTTGGTGGTGGGAAATAACAATAGACTAGGTTTATACGGTTTTGAGACCTTTCTTCCGCCATTTTCACGGAGAAACAAATAGAAGAGAAGGTAAAATTCCTTCACTGGTTCTGGACGGGCAGAACAGAAGTTGGGCGAAGCGGAGAGCCGCCTCCAATGTTGCTTAGTGGTGGCTCTCGCATTTCGCATCATCTCCGAGAATGCGACCTCCATTTTCGTTACTACAGTTCCCAAATTGTTCAGCTTTCGTTGCCATCGCCTCTGAATCCTTCTTGGCCATGTGTTGAAAAGCAAACCAGAATGTATTCGTCTTCATCCTCTTCTTCTTCGTCGTCGTCGTCGTCTTGTTATGCCAGCATCCCATCTGAGTCTCCTCGAGAAATTCCACCCCTTTTTGATTCTTTCAGGTTCTCTCTTCCTTATGATCAATTTTTGTTGGGTTATACTATTCTGTACAGATTGTTTGTTCTTAAAAACGAAAAATGGCGGAGATTGATTTTTTCTTGATTTTTTGAGATTTGGTAGGAACTTGATACGTGTGAATAAATTTCCCGAGCAACTATGAATTAATTGATGAAAACGCTGATGCAACAACTCATGATTGATTTGTGCGTTTTCCTTATTCATGACTGTTTATAACCACTTCACTCTTTTGTGATCCATGTCTAAATAAACCTCTAAGTTATTTGCTTAACTCATTAACTAACTAACTAACTAAGCTAACTAACCTGCCCATAATCTCCTACATATTCTATGATTAAAAAAAAATCCTTGTATTTAATTATTTCCTTCCAAAATATTCCCTGCTCTCAAAGATTAGAGATGGAGAAATCTGATATAGCTGACGCAAAGACTTCCATGTAGCATCCTGTATTAGTAAAAGAAGTCGGAAATTCAGAGGGAAAAGTATTGGAATGAAAGAAAGATCCAGGGTGGAATGAGGTTTTTTGGGAATATGAAGGAGAGTTCTTACACATGTCATTAATGGTGGTTTCTTGTACTCCATCTGATATACGTGCTATTACTTACTGCTCTTCGATTAAGCATCCTCACTGGACCTTCAACTTTTTTTTTTTTTTTTTGAAAATATGCTATGCCCTCTGAAATGGCATCAAATGTTGTTCTTGTCTGATACTTCCATACATTGGCAAAACCATTTTTTTAACTTTTCTCATTTCAATTTCACTGGATGATTAGAGCACCCTTTACCGTTTTTGGATTTGTCCACTTGTATCCGGTGCTACTAGCAACCAACTAGTCCAATTTCCACGAATGTAGGCTCACAATGGAGGGTTATTACGGGTGCATACCTAAAGCTCCAATTAGAGCACCCTTTTCTGATGAAGGAAAACTTGCATTGTTGCAAATAATCTGGAGGAAATACTCTTGGGCTCCAATCATGTCAAATACAGTTAAATTCCAATTATTCACCTGCTATTATCTTCAAGGGAGACTGTTCTTGTATAAAAGTGGTTTAGAGCCGTTATCTTGCAGTGTGAATTTGAGAGAGGTTATTTGTATTAAGCTTTTGCATATTGTGGCTGCTCTTAGTCAAGGTTTAAATTGTTGGGCATGAGCTAACTGATTACTGATCAAGTAATCAATTTAAATGTTCACTGATTTTTTCCCTATTTATTTGTAGTTCATATTATCCTTTCTCTTTTTCCTTTTTAATCAAGATTCTGATTCCTTTTGTTTTTGCAAAGCCAACAAGAGGATGATCAAGAAATTATCTCCGATGGATTACCACCAATAGCAGGTTTTTAGTCACCTTCACTGTTTCCTCCTTTTCCATTTCTCCCACACATGCACATCATTATAAATAACTAATTTGTTTTCTGTATTTCCCCGTGTTTTCTTGCTGGAAGAACATGCTGTTACTAGAAATTTGATGATGGGCTTAAATTGGTTTTTTTTTTGGGGTTGGGCTTGCAGTAATCTTTTCTTACAAGGAGGAATTCCTTTGAACTTTTGTATCATTTAGTTTAGCATCTGTTTTCTTGCATCTTTTAAATCTTTAGGATTTTCAATTACTGAGCTCTTTGGCTACATAAGTGATGTAGGGCTGCAAAGAAAGGCATGCAGAATCCATAGTTGCATGCTTGCAAGCTTGCCTGCATGCTCAATTTTCCTAGCATTTGATTGTCTTTCTCTTGTTGAGAATATCTGAAGTTTATCTATTCCTTGTTAGGAAACTGCTTTTTCTTAATGTGGCTAGGATCATCAATTTGATGAAACAATAACTCATAATCTATTGAGCCAGAAAAATAAACTTAAGGAAACTTACGAAGCACTTCCTAACTTATTTGAAACATTGAACACTGAAATTTTTATAGATAGTACTCTGACGATGAAAGATTGCAATTTGGTGCATGCTTCTTTTAGTTGGGCATAGTAGGTAAACCTTCCATCAAAGCAAGAAAAGTGTATGATGTTCACTGTGTCCTTGAAAGAAGAAATCTGATCATTGTATTTGGACTTTAATCAATGTCAGTTTTAATATATCTATGATAGTTGTAGGAAGCAACCCTACTCATAATTTGAACAATGCAGCTTATCTCAGACTCTATGTAAATGCACAGGGCCCTAGTGTGGTATTGCAGAGAAGGAAAGCATGAGAGAGAGAGAGAGAGCAAAGAGGATAGAGAAAAGTTAATGATATACTGTATATTCCAAAATCATGTGTTGTGTTTAGTGTAGGATGAATGAGGGAGGGAGAGAGGGTAGAAGCGAGCAGAAGAGAAGGGAAGAGCAGAGAAAGAGAGACGAAGGAGAAACTATGGACTGTTATTATTATCAACTTGACCCTTACAGAATGGTAAGCTTCCTTTATATAGGAAGGTAGTTTAGGCTTAGGTGTTTATTGAAGTAGTATTACCACCTTGCCCTTCATT
>JANTPZ010148136.1:0-15660 GCA_025593235.1 Vachellia pachyceras | reverse complement strand
CTTTTCTTTTTAGCTAGGAATGTGATTCTTTCAACCTCTGGATGGGGCATTTTTTTCCTGTTATTAAGGTGCTTCATCTAAGTTTATTGATTTAATTTTCACAGAAAGTGGTCTTTTTGAAGGGAATGGGGTAGGTAAGGTATAGCTCAGCATATTCGCAGCTTTGTGAAGTTTGTAGATTTATAGCTTTTAGCCATCTCATTCTCACATATAGCTTTGTGATGTTGTGTTGAAGATGCAAAAAGTGACGCCATGAGATAAGTATCAGTGATTTGAAAAAAAACAAGAAGAAAAACCTACCGGGTATTATTTGGCTTAAAAGAAAAAGGGTTTTGGCCACAGAAAAATTATGTTTAATTCACATGAAAAGGATGACGCGAGCAAAACAATGTTCAAGAAAACACCTTTGAACATGTGTACATGCTGCACCAAACAACCTTAATAAAAATGTAAGCGATGGTTTTTTTAAAAAATCTACAAAAGCGGTGAGATTTATTTTCGTGTTTTTGCTTGAGTTCTTCCCAAATCCAACATTCTAGAGCCAAAAAATTGTTAAAACCAACGGAAGCTTAAAAATTATGCAAGTAAAATGCTTAGTTTTAAAAATATTTTCATTTTTAGGAAGGCAAAAAATCATTTTTTAGGGTAATAAAAATGGGTATATTTCGGATTCGTATTCCATTATTTTTTTAAACTCTTTTTTTGCCGACTATTTTTTTTAAACTCTACTTTCACTATAAAATTTCCCCTCTTTCATGTGGTCCCGCGGGATTGAACGGTATTTTCATTACTACTTTTTTTTTTCCTATCTTAAATTTCATGATTAGGATTTATGCCCGTCACTGTGTTTATTGCTGAGCATGGCCGGTTGCCGTAAGACTTTAACATCACTAAAGATTTTGCAATAATTGGGGTTCTAATATCTTTTTGGTTAAAGTTTTGAACCTCATTAGTATTTAGTATTTAATAAAAGGCCATCATTACACAGCTCTTGTACACCGAAAAGAGCCTACAATTAAACAAAAAGGGCATCATTCCTACAAAATTGACATTTTTGTTCCTCAGCCCTTTCGATTTCGCCTTTTGGTTAGTAGCAAACCAAACCAAACCAAACCAGCTAGGAGAGCAATACTGTTTCGCGTGAACCTATAGTGAAACCTAGTTCAAGATTCCATCTTTTCTTTATCTTGACATCATTATTGTGATGACAAGGGAACAGGTAAAGATGGATGCGCATACGTTTTGCTTTTTGAAATCTCAGCAAAAGTTCAGAGAAAAAGTCATTGTTTTCTTGGTTTGTGTGACGAGTCGACTAGTCTTTCTCACCACCTCATGTTGGAGCCTGGACCTGGGCTGTCTTTGATTCGTCTTATTACCTGCCACACTATCTCATGGGGCTGTGGACCTGAGACTTATATTAACCCAATCTAGCTAAATTAATTAGAAGTTGAGGTTTCTTAAGCACTTGATCTGTGATATGTGTGTGGTGTTGTGAACAGATTTGATTTTTCATCTGTAATTTTGCTGGAATAATCAATGTTGCCTGGAAAGGATTCTACTTTTTGAACAAGAGTGAGCTTTTTTGTTCGGTCTGATACATAGCCGCAAGGTCAAAAAAACTCTTGGGCCTGAGCTGATTTTCTGGTTCTGTAGAGAAAGAGCTTACATTTTCATAACAAGCTGTTCTGCATAATTGAATTTACATGTTTCAGCTCATCTTATGCTACAAATTTGGCTCTTTTCCTAGCTTCTCCAGCCTTCGTGTTCTGCATAATCGTCTGCCTTTTTCTAGTTATAGTAGCCTCATTGTGCCACAAGATACACACATGAGATGTGAATTTAAATTTAGTCATTGATGAGTATGGACTATTTTCCCCCCTAATCAGTACTGCAGGGACTAGCACAACCCCTACATCTGGGACAACTACACCAACCTCAGGCACAACCTCTCCTTACAGTGGAACTGGAACACCGACAACAACCACTGGCTCCACCGGGTCTGGCTCCGGCTCAACCACAACGACCACGCCTTATGGTGCAACTCCAGGGGTATTAGGTGGGATTGGCAATGGCATGGGACCTACTGGATCTGGCATGAGCACTGACGACACTAGCGATGGTGG
Source organism: Vachellia pachyceras (assembly GCA_025593235.1). Lineage (NCBI taxonomy): Eukaryota > Viridiplantae > Streptophyta > Magnoliopsida > Fabales > Fabaceae > Vachellia > Vachellia pachyceras. The sequence continues at coordinate 13,537 of JANTPZ010148136.1, read as the reverse complement.
GCTGAGATTTGGGGACCATATCTCAGTCCTCTTTTCGGGCTTAATGATAGTGATGATGCTCTAGTAATGGGGCTGGGGAGTATTGAAAGGACGAGAGCAGTGAGTGGGAAATATCTGAATCTGGCCATCAATGGTGTGGGGGTTACATGAAATATGCTGTGTTTCCACTGTGCAGAAGTGGCTATTAAATAGGTGTTGAACTTGAACTTAGGAACAACGTACGTGAGGTTTTATTATTAGTTTTGGCTTCTCTGTTATATCTGCGACCTCATGAGCTTTTTTTGATTCTTTGAGTAGTAGTGCCATTGTGTTGCTTATGGTATTCTCATCTTGTCTCTTATTTTTGCAATTCTCTCTTCATGTACATGTTCTGGATCTTCTCTCTTAAGAGGCTAGTTGTTAATTACTCTGATCAGAACTCGGTCTCAACCCTTGGTTTTTCTCTTTCTGATAAGATGGATTCTCGTATGAGATGGATGCCAAATGCATTTTCATTTTTGCTTGTCTTTTAAACGAAATACTATTCTGGTTTTTCCTCGGGTGATTTATAGCTATAGCTTTTATTCCTAATGGAGAAATGTTTATACTCAAATTAGCATATGGTAATAGTAAATTCTTGCAATGAAAAAGTGTTTTATTATGGAGTCTCAATTTCTTCGATTTGTTGAACTTGAAATCGTTGTTTGCCATGAGAAGAAATATATTATTCCCACCTCTTGAAATTTCAATGAGCGTCTGAGTGGCCCCATTTAGCTGGATTTGTTTTTAAAGATCTTAATACGTAGGTTCAACCATTTTTTTAAAATAAGATAATTTTTTTATATATTTATCTTGATTTATATAAAAATATTTTCGTTAGCTTTTATAAATAAAAATCATTAATTTCATGGGAGGCAAGCTGCGACGGAAAGGACATAGACAGGAAAAGGATAGTCTGGAAAATGGGTGGCATGAGAGACAAAGTGAGCGGAAGGGCCACCATTTATGGGATTTGGGAGAATCTACATTCGAGTGTGCGTGGTTGTGCTTATTTTGCCGTTGCATCATTTTTCATCACAAACACACTAAAATAATACCCCTCCTTGGAATCCTAAAGCAACATCAAACAATGTTTAAAATTAGTTAAAAATAATAAATTTATAATAGATATAACTTTTTTACTTTTTTTCCGAATATATTATATATTTATCAAGATCGAGCTGTTGGTTATATAAAGAATAATGCCCATGACAGAAAGTATTGCTTATAAATAAGATAGGAGCGAGTACTACATGTCATTATTAATGTAACAGCTATGTGACATATTTCCATAAAGATTAAAGAAGTTAACTAATTGATATATTCATAGTTTTTCTCCAAAATAATTTTTAATTAATTAATTTATTTTTTAAATTTTTTTAAAAATAAACTGACTCTTATATTAACGATTATAAGTAATATAAAATGGTTAAAGTATACATTTAATTCTTTAAGTTTACAATAAATTTCAATTTAATCCTTTATGTTTAAAAAGTTTACTTTTTGTCATTTATATTAACGCCGTAAATTTAATTTAACGGAAAATGTTGACTTATTAAATTTAAATGGTGATTCTGCAATTAAATACTGATAAAATATATTTAAATTTTAATTATTTAATATAATTATTTTTATATTCTTAAAGTTTAATATTATTTTGTTATTATTTAACTGAAGAATCATTGTTTCAACTTGCGAAACCAACATTTTAGTTAAATAAAACTAACGGTGTTGAAGCAAAATAACTAAAAGTGCAATTTTTGAATTTAGTGGATCAAACTGAAATTTGATGTAAACTTAAAAGATTAAAACATATACTTTTAGTCTGTAAAAATTTAAAAAAAACAACAATGATACAAAATCCACAATACAATTATAAAAATTCTGAATATCTATGCATATCACGTGCTGCTCCATTTTGATTCCCCATTTAAACCATTCGTACCAGCTTCTTTCTGTCTTTGCCTTTTAAATACCAATTGGTTTTCAAAAATCAAATCATTATATATTAGGTTATGAGTGTAAAATTTTACTAGGGACAATAATGTTTACATGCAATACTCTAATTTAAAACTTTGCATATGGGAACCGAATAGTATTAAACTTAAACTATCTGTTGTTGGGTTTCTTCTTTTAATTGTTATTAGCTTGGTGTCCATTTTGAACATGTATATATGATTCAATTTATTATACTGTTGCTTGCACAAGTGGGAGCTGAGTTGCTTGCCCTGAAATTGTCAGCTTACGTTATATAAAAGTACATGAATATGCTGCTGAGAATTTAATATCATGATTCTCTCTCTAAAAAAAAATACTATTTTTCCTGCTCTTTATTTTTTATGGATATACATGCACGTTTGTGCGTGAGAGAGAGAGAGAGCCAAACATTGCAACTGTACTTGTTATATATCATTGAATATCTCCGTAACAAGTATCACAGCTGAAACATGTAATCACCCACTAAAACATATGATCAGCAAAAGTAATCTCTTGTGTGTTGACTTGTATAATGAACTTCATGTTCAAAGTTGATTGCTTCCTCATCTAGGTCATTGGACATTGTAGCATTGTGCTACCTCCCATGTTTTTAATATAGGAATCCATTAACTTTTCTAGAAAGATTAAAAAAATTAAATAAATTACTTAAAAATATTTATTTATATATATTACTAGATTTTATATTAGTTTATAAATAAAAAAAGTTAGTTTAAAAAATTATAAATACAAACACTTCTAAACTAATAATTTATTTATTTTCTTTACTCTTTTTAAAAAATGAATCAACTCTTATATTAAGGATTTAAACTAACGTTAAAAAAAAAATACTTGAACATATTGGTTCACTTAGCATCAGGACACTAGGACAGCATATCTTTGTCTGTTTGTAATGGAATCGGCACATGATGTGTTTATAGGCACATGGTATATGCTAGTTTAGGCGTACTCCATAGTCCATAGCATTTGTTGCTCTTCTGGAAATTTTTGATCATATATAGCACTATAGCAGCTCATGCATCAACAACCAATATCTTTGAATTAAAGTGAGTGCCATTATGTGACTTAATTAATAATTCATTAGCTCAACGGCTAATTAGTTATTGATAATTTATAAATTTTCAATCTAACTGCCATTGCTAAAATTTTGGAATTTTTGTTTGTATCCACTTTACCAATGAATAATTATAGATTATCTTAACATTCAAAATATGTATAATTTACACCAGTTGAAATATTAAAAACACAGATGACAAAGTAAAATGCCACGAATATGAAAGAGTTGTGGATGTCAATCTCATCGTTACCACTTCAAGGTTGTATAATTTACACCAGTTGAAAGAGTTGTATATTAAATATGTATAATTTACACCAGTTGAAATATTAAAAACACAGATGACAAAGTAAAATGCCACGAATATGAAAGAGTTGTGGATGTCAATCTCATCGTTACCACTTCAAGGTTGTATAATTTACACCAGTTGAAAGAGTTGTATATTAAATATGTATAATTTACACCAGTTGAAATATTAAAAACACAGATGACAAAGTAAAATGCCACGAATATGAAAGAGTTGTGGATGTCAATCTCATCGTTACCACTTCAAGGTTGTATAATTTACACCAGTTGAAAGAGTTGTATATTAAATATGTATAATTTACACCAGTTGAAATATTAAAAACACAGATGACAAAGTAAAATGCCACGAATATGAAAGAGTTGTGGATGTCAATCTCATCGTTACCACTTCAAGGTTGTATAATTTACACCAGTTGAAAGAGTTGTATATTAAATATGTATAATTTACACCAGTTGAAATATTAAAAACACAGATGACAAAGTAAAATGCCACGAATATGAAAGAGTTGTGGATGTCAATCTCATCGTTACCACTTCAAGGTTGTTAAGTAACTCCCACCAGTGCACTACTTTTAAGTTATTTCCCTTATTTATATTCATTATTTTATTCCAACTCCTCCACTTCTAAGTTTTAACATGAACAAGTCCTTCTATATCTAAGGCTATTAGGCTGTGTATCAAAAAAAGATACAGAATAGTCCAAGAAAACTCTTTCCCATCTCCATTATGTATTATCTCTTTTCTATAATTCTATTGCTTTTCAAGTTATTTTATTTCGCAACAAAATTAACACGCACCGACACTAACAAGACAATATTGACAAAAATATTTTTAATACAAGACCTGAAAATCATAACTTTCCCTTTGATTTTCCTGAGGTTCAAAATTTCTGAGCTACACTTGGATTCTCTCTCCATGTATTGAGATGTCTAAAATTTGAATATGATACCGCAGTCCATCTTGGGGGGAAAATGGTCAGGGAAGTAACACGATTCAGCCAGAACACGTTTACCCAACCTCCCGTGCAGAAGATTTATTCTTGTCCAATGATAATGCAGTAACTTTAAACTTTTCACTTGCATCTCTTTCATTAAAATGATCTCTGAGAAATTCCACAGCCATGAATGTTAGTGCAGAAGCAGGAATATACCATGCAATCCTAGGGATGCTACCCTTAAACATCCCCTTCATGCCTTCCATAATCCATATGTTACGGATCGCATCTAACCAACCATTATACCTAGGACAACATGACAAAAACATAATTACCAGCATCAGTTTAGGTCAGTCCCTCGGAAACAAGAATGACCCCCAAGTTCATTGATTATTTTAAGGAAAGGAACATGGTAAGTATCCTTACACCAAAGGTAAATTAAAGGGAGAATTATTGAGGTCTCATGAAAGGAATGTAACAACCAAAAAAGCCTCCATGACAGCTGAGTTGCATGAATTTGGTGCTATATCCTGCACTGAAATTTGTCATTATATGCAGCTTCGCTGTCGTGGGACTTTTTGGTGATTGCATTCATTTATTGAAATCTTATATTAATTCCCCCTAAATTGAATGAACAGTAACAGAATTGACCCTGAAAGGAATGTAATTACCTTATAGCTGATGAACCCTGCACTTGTAATCTTGTTTTGATGACATCCAAGGGAGTAGTGAGATAAGCACTAAGACCTGAATAAGATCATTTCGCACCACAAATTATTAATCCTGAACAATTTGCTAATTGAAGGTAAGTATAGGACATACCACCAGCTAAGCCTCCTAACACAAGTCCCTCTAAAGAACTGTTAACATGCCAATTCGAGCGTGATACCCATCTCTGCTTCCCATACTCTGTCACATCTTTCATAGCTTCGTAAAACATGACCTATAAGTAATAAACGCTTCGCTTCAAAGCAAGGGGGAAAAGCAATAATAAAGCATGATAAAATTTATGGCTCCTTTTTTGGATTCAAGCCATCACTTAACCGGTTCTTCATAGAGCATGAATTACCAATGCTATGGGTCAAGTATATACCATCAGTCCAGCAAATGGGACATCCCTTGCCAGTGTAGACCAGTATCTGCCAGAAACAAGAAAAGGATTTATATTTATGCATGAAATCAGATTCAGAATTCCATGATTCACTCATAAAAAATGGATACATCATGTGGAGATACACACACTACAAATGGATCCTCTATCTCTTTGCATGTGTGAAAAGCCTCAGAATCTTATAGTAAACTCCTAAGGTCTTGTGAAAACTAAAACACATGCAATGCAACATAGCAAGCCAGGGGCAGCTTAGTTTGTGCCCTAGATATTATGTTGAATAATGAACCAATTCCGCCAGCTCTCCAGATGAAAAATGTGGTCTCCAATGGCAATACGCTAAATAATGCTAGATTACACCATTACAATAAATAGAGATCTATTCCAGTTACCCTGCATACAAACCCCTTAGGCCTTGCACTTTCAATATTGAGCGACCAGCATGAAACATTCCTCTGTAGTAACCATATATTTGAGTGCTAGGCTTCATTGAAATGCTATCTTTCATAATGATAGAATTCCAAGATGAGGTTGTGCCTTGAACCTGCATGCGTAGCTTGATCACTTCGCATGGAACATACACAAAAGAACCAAGTGTATCTCCTGAAATAATAGACAACAAGGCAGAGCTTGAGCCCTTGGAGGTATACTCAATGCTCATCAGAATAAATGCACAAAATACACAATTTCAAGCATTGATGCCAGCAATAAGAACATTCTGGCATCATACTGCGGTGAAATGATGAAATGCTAAAACATATTTGAGACATAAGATTGGATAGAGATTCAGATGTTATTATAGTAACATGTAATGACAATTTGTGACTTGGACATATTACAAGTCCTTTCCTAAGCATGCCCATCAGTGAGACAGTGACTCCTGCAAAATGTACAACTATTGGAACTCAAGATGATATAAAAATAGCTGGAAATATGGAATCCAGACTTACCAACAGCTCCAGCAATGAAATGTGCCCAGTGGCCACCAAGACCAGGCTGTGTATCCTCAATCCACTTTTTAGTTGACTCTATGACACCAAAATATGTTGCGCCAGTAGCAAGAGACCCAGTAACCCCTGGCGTTATACCCCTGTAAAAGCCTATACAACTCAAATCAATAATGGATGACAAATGTTTACAAAGCGCACAGCCTAGAATGTACAAACTTTTGTGTCTAAAAATATTTTAAGAAAAATATCGAGCATACATTTACCAGTAAATTAGCATGATGAAGATTTAAAATCAAAATCGACAAAATTACTAACAAAATCTATACCCAAAGAATTGAGAATTATAACTAAAAAAAGGCGCACCTCTTAATCCATCAGCCTGCCAGACAGACCGCACCATCTGTAGTATGTTCTTCTGATTCTAGATGATAGGAATGAAATTATAAAACAAAGAGAAAGCATTTAGCTAAAACCAAAACATATGGCACAGCAGTGCCCATGTAGCTTTTGTTGCTAAGCTTATAAGAGACTACATCCACATCAATGTTTGAACAAGTATCTGTAATGTCTAAATGTACTTACAAGCTGCCATTTTACCTTAATTCCATCAATAATTGCTTGACTTTGCATTCGTGTTTTAATGGTATCCACTGGATGCATCATCCCTTCCCCAAAAGCCCCAGCAATAGCTCCCCAAACAAACTCTCTCCAGACTTCAATAACATCAATATAATACAAATCAGATAATTTATTCTTTTAATTTGTATTTCTATAAAAGGGGAAAAAAGCTCTCATGGCAATAAGCCTTGCTTGGACGAAGTGAAAAAGAGATAGCATAAACAAACATTAGATGAAATAAATTCCTTCAAAGGAAATCATTTCTCTATATACCTTCCAAACAAAGGCCACAAAAAAATTCATGAACCACTGAAGTCTGAAGCCACTGCAAAAGGGCCAGCATCTGTCCATACGATTTCTAGAATACCATATCATTCGACTTCATGTCATATTATAAACACATTTTTTTAAAAAAATAATGTCTTCTAGCTTAAATGGAAAAATAATATACACTTTTATGCCAACTTTGATACAGACATATCTAAATTTCTCTGTCAGATTACTTAATTGGACATAAGATTGGAAAACGCAAGCACATCCAAACACTTCAAATTCACAAAGCGCATCAAGCCACCGAGTGATCTGAATTGTAAATATCCCCAAAATGGCATATGAACACAACTTCGATCTTGCTCCCCTAATTTAAACACCACTTCGAACATTTCTCCCAGAAGAAGCAAACTAATTAATTTGTCAGCTTAAAAAAGGTCACTACAATTAATTTATCAGCTCAAATAATAAATCAATCATTCAAATCTTTCCTCAACCTTTCGAACAACTTCTGGCTAGACCAGAGCATCACGCTGTTTTTACTTTTTCATTCTCATTAATCATGGTCGACGAAAAAATTTGAGCTACTTCAAAGTCCATAGCTTACCAAAGAAGTGAGAGTGAGGAACCTGCGCGCTCCCGGAAGATGAGTTCACAGCCACCATTGTAAAAACAGAGGCAACGCTCAACTCCCTCCTTCTAGGGTTTAAGAGAGCGCGCTCATATTTCTGGAGAAACGAGTGTGCCAGAATTTATCTTTACAGTTGCGGCTTGATGCTTCCATGTTGAAACGAGTGTGCTAAAATTTTCTCCCTATCTTTTTCGGTAAGAATACGGGCCCAAAGATTGACGGGAGAATGGCACAAAAAGACAATGGAAGGAAAATATGAAATGAATTTTCTGAGGTCCATTCACTCCGTTGAGTATTATTTTCTCATATACATGCAATGCTGCCCCTGAAATATTTTGCAAAGGCATTTAATATTTTATACTATTTATTATGTTACACCCTAAAAAAATTTGTCTCTACAATTTTGGATGATGGATGCACTAAAAAGATTTTAAAATATTGAACGCATTAAAAAATAATTTAAATGTTGTATGCAATAAAAAATACTTTAAGCGCTAAATGTATTGGGAATCACCACTAATCGCAAATTTAATTTTAATTAGATAAATTCTAACTTGTTCTAAGTGATTTTTGAATAACCACCAACTATTGCTTAATTACTGATTTTTTAATAACAATTGTTTATCAAGTCAATCATAATTCAGATTTGACCTCAAATAATCAAGATCCAGACTACTAACTACTTTTGTTTTTGTTGATTAACTACCAACACATGGGATATATGCAAACACTTCCACAAGTCAATTCTGTAAAATTTACACAGATTCATCCTTGCTTAATACGTGCATGTTTGGCTTCTCCGTTTGAAATTACATTTACGTAAATCGAGATAAAACTCATCTCACATACTTGTATTGGCTTATGTGAAATAAGCACAATTTATCTACGAACTTGTTGATAGCAACTGTTTATCAAGCCAATAACGATTTGATCCTTGAAAATATTCCAATTCAATAATTAAAATCAATCAACTCAATATTTTTGTTATACTTTTTTTTATTTTAAATACGTATCCATCTATAGGTTGTAAATAAAACTAACTTGAGTCCCAAGCAATACTCATCATCCATGAACACTCACCCACCTTCTCTCTGTAAAGTCTCCGTCTACACACACAGAGAGATACGAGTCTCTCCCCGCCGCCCCAAACTTATATCCCCTCACATATAACATGTCACTTTATCAGTACGATCCCTTCGCCAAGCTTCCACACACCGACCATAGCGTCACTGTGACCTACGAGATATTGAAGGACGATAGGCCACCAAACCCTGCCACAGGTGACCAAAAGGTGGCCATAATCGAGCTTCGCATACGACAAGAATATGCTCTGATCTTGGAGCCCGTTAAAGGCCAAAGATACTTCTTGGATGACGACTTTGTCGTTTCGCCGGAGCTCACTTCACAGTTCAAGATTCCGCTGCCGCTTCTCCCTGGATGCAGCCCTAATATCATGACCTGGCAAGATCATATCATTTCGACAGAGTTGGCGTCGTTTCCCATCAATGCTGGTGTGCGCCAGTTTCTGAAACCCCACATTATAAGCAACGTTGGTCAAATGGCTGGAAAGATTGGCCTTGGAAGACCATTCAAGATGGTTTTCTCTGTCATGGTTTCCAAGATTGACTTGGCCGAAGCGGAAGAGTGCGACAGGATCCGGAGATGCTGGTCCAGTTTAACCGGGTTCTCAGGTTACTGAATCGATCTCCTAAAAGGTTTACTTTTTCTTCACTCTTGCTGAAAAAAATACGAATTGAAAATAGTTGAGGTGGGTACGTATAAGAAAACCACAACAGTATTCTCTACAGTTAAATGATAGTTGAATCTTGATCTGAGGCATTTGTTTGGTGTTGAAGGTGTGAGTTGTTTTCTTGATTGTTGGCAAAAAGAGAGTTGTTTTCTTGATAGAAACTAAATCTTGTTTGGAAGTGCGTTTAATAATAGATTTTACGGAGTTTGAGGTAAAATTTAGGTTGTAAGGAATTGATTTTGGGAGAATAAATTTTAGCAGATTCTGAAGTAAAATCTAGATTTTGAAAGGTGATTATGTTTTGAAAATTACTGACTTTTACATTAAAAAATAAGTAAAAAGGAGGAAATGGAAAGAAATAAAAAAGAGGAAAGAGAAAATTTATTATGAGAGAGAATGTGATTTGATAAGAAAATAGTTTTTTTAAACCCCATGTTTGTAATAAAACTTATGTACCTAGATTTTGAAAAAAAAAAATATGAGTACTTGGACAAAGCCTATATTTTACCTTTTTTTGGGTAAAACCTATGTTTTGCAATAAAACATAGTTTTGGGGAAGAGTTCCCAAACGAGCACTAACATGAAATTGCTTTGGGTGTTTGAGAAAACATTTCCAAACCTCAAATGTGCTTTTAGTAATATTTTTTTGTAAATTGAGATAATCTCCTTCACAAACTTACCCCATAAATAGTAAAATCACTTCTTCTTTATATTGCTTTTACAAACGGGTACTTTGTATTTATATGTTGGCTAATACCTCAACTCCAGCTCTATCTTCATAACCCTATGCTTGAGTCTCGCAGGAAAAAAGGCAAAGAGACTTTAGACTCAATGTAGTTTTAAAATTGGAAGTTGAAATTCATTTTTAACTCTACTCTTTTCCATCTTTGGTCCCTCCCTTCCTTTTGTTTTTTATCCGATAAGTGATTTTGATCCTAAAAGTAAAAAATATTCATATTTTTATTAAATTATAATGATAAATATATTAGATAAAATGAATTGAGTAATCAAAACTACTAGTTTGGAATTTGAGAGATCCAAAGGAAAATAAAGGCAAACCAAAAGATCAGTAATTACATTACCACTAAGATTTAAACTTTTTCAATATATCATTCAGATGAGTTTTTATCACTTCTTATAAAAAATATATTCAAACACAAATTACATTATATTAATTAATTTTTATTTATAAAAATCGCTTGAAAGAAAAACTAAAAAAGTGGGAAACAACGAGTATTAACGCGTGACCAGTTCTCTGCTTTGGCTCCTCAGTTGCTTTTGCTTCAATTGCAATTTTTCTATTGCCACCTTGATGTGAATTGCCTTTTCCACGAGCTCTAACAATACTAGATATACTTTGAATTTACCTTCATTTAGTCAAATGGTACAAATTTTCATCAGGTTACAGTGATTAATTTTTTTAAAAAAATGAAGAATTAAGATGCATTCAGCATCTTTAAATATTTTTTCAAGTGTATTAAACACATAACATATTGAACACTTTAAATGATTTTCTTAGGTACGTACAACTTCTTACAGTTTTTTTTATGCATCTAACACTCAAAAGTATCTCTTTGAGTTGCATTTAAAATATTAACATATTTTTTGATACATTCGATATCATAACATATAAAATATGTCAGGGTGTTCAACGCACATGAAAAATACTTTAGGGTGTTTAATATAGAAAAATGTTTTAAGGTGCTAGATTTACCTTGTAAATTGAAACTTTTTTTTTGGTACAAATTGAAACTTTTTTTTTTATACACAAATTTTAGGCAGGGGGCTGGGCTCACCCACAAGCCAAGGGCAGGGCGAAATCTCCCTTCCTCTTAGGTCATACCAATGTTGGGCAGGGCGAGCCATCAATTACCCTCAGGCGTTTACCTAAGCACCTAGGAGCTAGGATGCCTCTCCAAGCGCCGCGACTGGAGCCACAACAAAGTGACCTTCTCCGGTATCGAACCCTCTTCCTTTAGTGAGAGTGTCTAATACCTTTGACAGTTGAATCCACGGATGATGGGTTGAAACTTGATTAACTGAAAACATTTATTTTAAGTAGGACTACACACATAACCTTGTAACTCGCCGTCCAACCCAACATGACCTCTCCCGAGCTCAAACCAGGCCCGAAAATGGATCTGAAGATGAGCCAGAAGAGACCGGGTCCAACCCAATTGTCAAGTTGGACTGAACATTGGGTTGCCTTCTCATACTAGGTAAGTAGGTAGCCCAACCGACCCATTAATATATTAAATTTATTTTAAATTTTGTTTTATGTGAAATTGGGATCCTGAGTTCACAATCTGTGCTTGTTTGGAAACATTTAACTCTCACCTAAAATGAGATAATCTCCTTCACGTATTTACCTCGACTTGCGTAAAAGTACTTCTCTACCCCGTTACCAAACAAGCCCAATCTCTACTCTTCCTCATCTTACGCTTGCCTACTTGCGTCTTCAAACTCAAACCCAGTTGCGGTTCATCACGTCTTTGAAAGTCACAGCGGACTGCTTGTGAGTTATCGTCGAGCTGCGTCGGTGGACTAGTTGTGGGTTATCGTCGCTCTGCTTGAGGACTTGTATTCTCAACCTCCTTCGCCTTCCTTGTATTGGTAGTCGGTACATTGAGATTTCACCTATTTTATCTGCTTCCTCTTCTTTTGTTCTCTAATTTTCATCATCTTTTTTACCCCTTTTTATTTGCCCTGCTTTCATGTATATTGTAATGACAGGTATGGAAGTTAGAGTTGTGAAAGGAAGGGTTTGGTTTGGGGGAGAATGCGACGAAGACTCTTCCTTCATTTCTAAATTTAGTTTTATTTGAAATTGGGTTTGGTTTGGGAAGGTGGTGAAGTAGGGGATTGTTTATTTTTTTTACAAATGAGAATAGGACATGAGATTTTCTGATGAGTAAACGTAACTTTTAGTTTTCATAGTTTTCTTCAGCTGGATTTTGATCTCTGTAATTTTAAAGTTGTATTTTTTTGTCTTTAAAATTTAATTCTTTTGAAATCATCAGTCCATATAATTTCAAAAAGAACATAAATAAAAGGATAACATCATTAAAATTACCGAATTGTCGTTGACGCCATTATTTTTATTAATGTGCTTGATAATTATATATGTTTAATGTTTATTAGTTAAATACTTTTTGTTCATGTAATTTGCTTCGAAATAGGTTTTAGTCCCTGAAATTTAAAAATAATAGTTTTGATCCTTAAGTTCACTTTATTAAAAATTGTTAGTCTCCAAAGTTTAAAAAGGAGTTAAACATGATATAAACACTGTTAATTTTACTAATGTGTCATTGAAACCTTTAATTAAGGTGAAATAGTTTAATAACCCAAAATATTACATTCAACCCTTAATAAATAACTGACTCGCCATCGTGTACCTCAATAATTACACCTACTTACTTGATACTATATTTTGATTCCATTGTTTGAAAAGAAATGTCAGCTCTAATAATTCCATCTCCGTGACAAGATATCTAAATTGCTTAATCATTCCCTTTTATAAAATGCTCCACTTCTTCTTTCTTTTACTCCCCTCCCCTCCCCTCCCAACTCTTTGGCACCAAACATCCACTAAATTCAACATTATTCAAGAGTTTATCACATACAGCAATTGGATTTCAGCTTGAATTATGATTTTGAAAGTGATTTTACATAATCCAAAATAAATATGTGAGAAGTGTTTTATATTGACTCTTATAAAAGTATATTTATAATTGATTTTCGGTGTTTCTTAAACACACTTACTGATAAAGCTATTACTTATGAATGAACTATAACAAGAAAGACTACTTATCAATGTGAATTTTTAAATACATACACCAAATATAGTATTTTATGGAGATAGTGTTGTATTACTACTCCTAACGGGACTAAATAATTCTTTTT
>JANTPZ010148134.1:0-10085 GCA_025593235.1 Vachellia pachyceras | reverse complement strand
CGGATATGTATTTATTACTTAAAGTACAAACCAATAGTAATGCATAATAATTAACAAAAATTGAATCCAGGGTAAGGAGCTAGTCCATCATACTATGATAAACTAATATTTAAATCTTCATTGATAGAACTATTTGCATTTAATGTATAATAATGCTTCAAACAAGATTATCTACAAGAAAAAACCAAATGCATGACAGATAAATTTTTGTTTATTCACATTACAATAGGTAACACTTTTATAGCTGTTGCAAAGCAATGTAGTATAGGTATTGCCAATAGCTAAAATGATTTTTTATCAAAAGAAAAAATAGCTAAAAATATTGTAGTGTTGTTGGCAACCAATTATATGAATAAAATCAATAATTAATGACCAGAAGTAGGAGGATCTATGTTCTCCTATATTTTCGCTGCCCAATTATTTTTCCTTCACAACTCCCACTTCTCACCTCGGGTAGAGCAGGATGAGCTGAGAGAGCCCGCCCCCTGATGGGTTGGCGAAAACCCATCAATGTTAGGCCGCTTACGGGCTCAACCCGTTTGTCCACCCCTACAACACTTAAATGTCTTGTATGGTAGGCAAAAGAGATTATATGAGAACAATGGGCCTACGGCCTAACAAGTTGAAAGATTTTCATGTATTGCAAAGCAGGTAACTATTTGTCATGTGAAACAAACAAGTGATTATTGAGACTACTATTTAAGTTAGTGAATCTTGATGACCTTGAAAGTAATGACTCCATTTGGTAACACTTCTGAAGAGTTCAAAAGTCCGTTCAACAATAATTTTACTCAAAACAAGATAATCTCTTTCACATATTTATCTTGACTTACATAAAAGTATTTCTCCACTGCGTTCCTAAACGGGCCTAATATACAGGTGAAAGAATAATACTCTAATTAATTAGTAGGAACAAACAAGTCATGAAGAGGAGGCGGCCCACAGACATGTGTGTGCTATATATAAATAGCCATCAGATTTAATAATTAAAGCAAGAAAAGACAATCAAATTCAACTAAGGGCTTGTTTAGAAACTCTTTTCAGAATAGTTTTTACAGATTTCGAGATAAAATCTAGGTTTTGGAAAATAACTTTTACAGATTCTGAGGCAAAACCTAAGTTTTGAAAAGTGATGGGCTTGTTTGGAAACCAGGTTTGAAACCTAGGTTTCACAGAATCCGAGGTAAAAATTAGGTTTCACAGAATCTGAAAAGTGATTTATGTTTGGGAAGTTATAGCTTTTACGGATTCCGATGCAAAAAAGTGGATTTGAAAGAGGAAAGTAAGAAAGAGAAAGAGATAAAAAGTAGGAAAGAGAAAACCTAGGTTTCAAACCTAGGTTTGTAACCTAGGTTTTACATAATTGCTCCCAAACGAGCCCTATGTTTAGGAAGTTATTAGCTTTTACGGATTCCGAAGCAAAAAAGTGGATAGGAAAGATGAAAGAGAAAGAAGGCTAAAATATACTTTTAGTCATTTATGTTTGTGTCAGGTTTCACTTTAGTTCTTTAAGTTTAAAAAGTGCACTTTTAGTCCCTCAAACTTAACGCCGTTAGTCTCTCTTAACGGAAATTGTTGACTCATCAAACTTAACGCTATTATTTGAAATCTTTTTTTTTATTTTACACAATTTAAAATATCAAATTCATTATATTATTAAATTAAAATTAAAATGTAAATATACTTTGTCAACATTTTTTTGCATAATCATCAATTAAATTTGATGAGTCAGCAATTTCCATTAAGAAAAACTAACGGCGTTAAGTTTCAGGGACTAAAAGTGCACTTTTTAAATTTAAAGGACTAAAATGAAACCTGACGTAAACATAAAGGACTAAAAGTATACTTTAGCCGAGAAAGAATGAAAAGTAGAAAAGAGGAAAGAGAAGAAAGAAAAAGTAGGAAAGATGAAAGAGAAAGAAGGAAAAAAGTAAGAAAGAGGAAAGAGTAGTTTTCAAAACCTAGATTTCAAACTGAGGTTTTGTAACCAAAATAGCTTTTCAGAAAAAATTTTGTACTTGGACAAAACCTAGATTTTGGGTCAAAACCTAGATTTTAAAACCAAACCTATGTTTTAGAATGGGTTTCAAACAAACCCTACAAGGAGGGAAAAAAGAAAAATGGAAAGAGAAAAGTGAAAGAAGAGATGCTGACATATTTGTTATTTATTCGTTGAAAAAGGAATATCTATCGTATCTTCTCTTTTTGTTGCAATATCATTTTGATTTTGGTCATTTAGCATGTGAATCTCACGCTCAAGAGCTCCACAAACCAATAAATATTAATTCTTTGTTTGTTTTGGAGGTGATTTTTTGAACAAAAAAAAAAACTTGTACATGAAAGAAAAGAATTTTGTTTTAAGAAATACAAAATCAAAACAATTTTTATATGTTTTCTAATTTTTTGTTTAGCTATTCTTTTAATTCCTGTTTTACTCATGACCATACTTTCTACTACTCCTTTTGCGCTTACCTTCTTGGTCGATTGTCTTTGCGCGCGCCGTTTCTTAATCCTACGGTACTTTACAATGTAGCGGGTGAATATTTAAATTATAATTTTACTCATTTATATTTATATCAGGTTTAGTCATTTAAATTTAAAAAATGTATTTTTATTCCCTTAAATTTAATGTCGTTAGTCTCTCTTGATGGAAAATGCCAACTCATCAAATTTAATTGATGACTGTGCAATAAAATGTTGACAAAAAATACTCATATTTTAATGTTAATTTAATAATATAATAAATTTGATATTTTAAATTGTGTAAATAAAAAAGATTTAAAAGAATCAGTGGTTCGCTCTGCCTCTTCCTTCTTCTTTTATTCATATAGGCGAAGGAAATGTTCTAATCGTTGAAGAACTGAATTAAAGGGTTAACCGGTGTCGTTCAATGTTCTATCGAAGAACATCTTCTACTGTTCAGCCACATGGATGCCATGCACTTAATTGTTTGATGAGTCAGCAATTTCCGTTAAGAAAGAATAACGGCGTTAAGTTTGAGAGACTGAAGCACTTTTTAAACTTAAAAGATTCAAGTGAAACCTGACGTAAACATAAAGGATAAAAGTATATTTTAGCCTTTAAATCATTGTTAAGAGATATGACTATATTTAGTGTTAAATAATATTTTAAACATGATTATTTCCTAGATGAAGCATGTGTTTAAAAAGAATAGATTCCCCCATTTGCACTCTATTGAACCTCAAAATTATAGTGGGCCAAGCCCAATCGATATATGGAAGCCCAATGGACTAAAAATTTTGCGGACCTATCCTGAGAGACGTAGGATTCATAGTGACCGAAAGAGATTTCAACAGACCTACGAGCGCCCATACTCAGAATTATTGGGCTGCAAAAGAAAAGGACGAACAATCTTTTGGACCATATTAGCCACAATAACATGCATGAATGTATTTACACAATAACATGCTTTTAGTGTAGGTCTTGTGGTCTTTCGATCTTGGGACACTGTCCCCTATTAGGGCCTGTTTGGTTGGGGGGAAGGGGGGAAGGGGAGGTTTAATAAGACCATCCCCTTATTTGGTTTGAACTTTTTGGAGGGGAGGGGATGAAAAATAATCTTCTCTCTCCCCTTCCATCCCTCTCTTTTTGATCCTTCCAATTTGGGGGGTTTTAGGGGGAATGAAAATATTAGACTAAAATACCCCTACCATATTTTTATTATTCCACTGATGCCCTCGTCTCTTTTTGGTGAGTACGTGTTTCCCAAAATGGAGTCATGCCTAGATCTAGATTTCAGGCCGATGGATTCAAAGGCCGAAGCTCAAGAGCAAAACAATTCCAGCACCGACGGCGTTGTGCCAGTACAGAGCAATTCATTACATTTCAACCTTGATTTTTAGCTAACGCGAAAGAGTTTAGGCTTTGTCATCTTCCATGGAGGTTGGAGTGGTTCCGGATGGGAAAACGATATTGAACGATTACAGCAAAGAATGAATTCTATCATTTATAAAACTTTTTAAATTAAATGGTAGATTAAAAAATATGTAATTAATTATTTTCTCCGTTTAACATCAACTTTCCCCTTTTGCTCATTAATTATTTAAATAAATTATATGAGGAAGCACCTTAATAATTGTTTAAATTAATTAAATAGAAGGAGGGATTAATTAAAACTAATTTAAATAAATTGTATAAGTAAATAAATATAAATCAATATACATGGCAAAATGGTAAATTGATTATTAAATTCCCTCCCCTCCCCTCCTGAACAAAACAAAGAATCATTAAAAATCATTCCCCTTCCTTCCCCTTTAACTAAACCAAACAAGGTAGCTTTATACCCTTCCATCCCTTCCCATTCCCTCTTATCCATCCCTTCCATTTCCCCTCCATCAAACCAAACATAGCCTTAGTAGACTCCCTACTTTGAGCTTCATGCTCTCTCTTTTATAAAAAAAAAATAACATGCTTTTGATTTCGGTTTCAGTGGGGTCATCATTGAATCGGATGCAAAATTACTGGTTGACTTACTTAATATAGGATGTAATACTACAAACAATGGATTGTTGCTGACTGAAATTAGGAAATTCATCGAAAATGAGTGGAATGTAACTATTCAGTATGTACCAAGGAAGCAAAATCGTTTGGCAGATACTCTTGTAAAGGAGGATATTTCTTCCTCCATAGTTTACTACTCATGCCGCACTATCTTCAGGAGTTGTATTCAAATGATCTTCTGGGTTCATACCCCCTCTTAGTGTTTTCTCTTTAGTTTGAGCCTTTGAGCTTTCTTTGTATTACAAAAAAAAACAATGGATCTATTTGGGAACGCGGTAGATAAGTATTTTTACGTAAGTCGAGGTAAATATATGGAGAAGATTATCTCATTTGGGACAAAAAACTATTGAACGGGCTTTTGGCTTTTCCAAACAGAATGCCAAATATGCCCATGATTTTTTTTCCTGCACATTTGAAGAAATGAGATTGGATATAAGGGAATAATCCATTCCCTCGTAATATAATATAGTTAAAAGGGTATTTATATTTAATATCTGTAAATATTTTAAATATATATTACTTTTAATAGAAAAATACATGTAAGTTATAAACAATAGTATTGTGTGTGTTTGGAAATCTGTTGGGAGAAAGGGGTTTACGGATTCCGATATGATTTTATGGATTTCAATTTGCTTTTACCAATTTTGAGATGGTTTTACGGATTTCAAGATGTTTTTTGTCTTAGTTTACCTGCACCGTTGGGGAAAAAATTTCTCAAACATACACACTTACACGTTTAGTCAAGAGTTTAAGTTTTGAATAGTAATATCAACCTAAAAACTATAAAAATTTGAAAACTGTATTATCTGGAAGCTGGGAATATTTTTGTTTGGAAGAAACTTGGTCGATACCATTCTCAATCACAGTAAATTTTGTTGGGTACCATGATTTTTTATTTCCTTGACATTTGTCTAAACTCTAATTAGATCCATTTGGAAAAGCTGTAGAGAAATGCTTTTATGCAAACTAAAATAAGTATGTGAGAGAAGTTTTATTTTACTTGTATGCACAGTAAAAAAGTGAAAAAAAATCATATCCAAACACAGTCCCCCTGACAGGAAAAGAAAGAGCCATATGTGTAGGAATTAGCTTAGTAAAATCATATGTGATTGGGTCAATATGAGATATGCCCAATAGATTTGTCTTCTCCATTTTCTCTTGATCTGAGCTATATATGAACCTGTACCAGTAGAACAATGTAGAGGTGCATTGTATTCTCTAAGCATAATGAGAATTACTCTATTTTCTCTCACATTGAGAGTAGCTTTGTATAAGTTAACATGATATTAAGAGCATGCTGTTTTCTTGGGACCAAGATTGTTGAGAAAGATATAGCCGTGTCAGCTGATAATCCTCCTCTTGAGACGAGTGAAGAAGCCAGCAAGAGAAGGCGTGTCTCAGTCCAAGATTATCAAGAATGCAGTAGCACTGAAACAAGTCGAAGACGAAGAGGACTCATTAATGCAGATCAAGATTTGGAGTCTATTATTCAGCAGCACAAACTCTTCTTTGACAAGGTCTAAGCAACTAAAAAGGCTGCAGCTAAGAAAGGGACAAAGGAAAATATTAAGAAGTCTCGAAGAGAATGTTTGGACCCAGATAAGCCCAATGCAATAACGCTTGACCGCCTAAATAAAGCTTGGACAAAGAAAAATTGAACGAGGGCAATGGTGAGCAAATGGATGCAAATCATTTAACATCAAGTCTTGAAGATGATGATCGGTCTGTGACGTATGAAGAGCTACGACAAAGGCTTCATCCCAAGGTTGAAGAGTTTCGGGCAGGAAGTTCCAATAAAAAAAAAGGAAAAGGAACTTGAAAAGGCAAGAAAAAAATCAAGAGGCAAAGAAAGATCCTGAGAGAGGTGAGGTTATTGCAAAAAAAAAAAAAAAAAGGCCAATCTTGGAATTGGTGGAGACGGAGTCACTGGAATCTTTGAGTTTTCATTATTGAAACTCTACTACTCCATGGTCGTTGCCTTGATGATTTACTTAATGTATTTTTGCAAGAACTTTCTGTGGAAGTCATTCCTAATGGTGTCATTGATGAATCGCTTGGCTGTCTTAGTTTCATTCTTCTTGATTGCAAAAAAAAGGCATAAAAAGATGTTCAAGTTTTGATTTATTCTGGTTGACAGCCACGGGTGTTGAACCTACATCCTCTTACGAGCCTCCTAGTCTGGACATCTGACATGGTTGCCTTGTAATTTGAGGTTATACCAAGTAAGTTTCCTTTGGATTTTCAAATGGAGGATTGTGGTCAGTGGACTTTTCCACATGAGTCCTTTCCTTGTTCAGATGAGTTACAAGCATCGCATGGAGTCAAAGATACAGCTTTGGCATATTGACCTCCCAGATGATTTACAAGATAAGATTGGGAAATGAGAAGAAGATTATGAAGAAATGTTTGTATTGTTGTGTTAATCAAAATTGTATAGTTTAACTCACTTCACTCCCTTGTAATTTTTGTATTGGCAAGTTGAGCACCTAGAGTTAAGGGGTGTCAACTTGGGGGTGTTGAAAGTATGTGTTAGTTAAAGTGGTTAGTGTTAATCACTTAGTTAGTTAATGACCCAAAAGTCTATATAAAGGGTCATAATGTAATGATTTGCGTGTGTGATTGTATAATCATTACCAAAGAGTGAGAGGATGAAGAATCCCCACTAATGCATAAAGAAGGGGGATAACTTGGATTTCTCACTTTAAGAGTCCCCAAAATGGGGTTAGTTCATCACCCACAAAAGAGGGTAGATAAGTGTTGTACCCACATTGGTTTGTAATAATACATTTAATTTCTCAATCTATTCTTCTTAATCCCAACACTTTCAACATGGTATCAGAGCCACTGTAGATCCACTAAGTTCTCACATCCGCTTTGCCATCGATGTCCGAGAGATCTTTGTACCGGCCTGTCTTCTTCGCAGCTCCAAAGCAGTGGCCTCGCGAACGTCTTCTTGACGACATCAACGCCGATTTATAGAGCACGAGCATCGACAGAGACAAAAAGGGGATCACGAACGTGATGGCTGAAAAGAAAAATGGTGAGCGAAGAAGAACAAAGACGCAGCCTGCTGAATAAAAAAAACTATCGAGAGAAACAAGTACATCTGAAAATGGAGACAACAGGGGCGGTATGTTCAGCCCTAGATTCAGGTCTGCGGCCGCTTTGGCTGGTTGGGATGAGGAGACTCTGTTATTAGCCAGCCTCGTCGTCCAAGACTCCCCCGACAGAGCTTTGAATCATGATAATAAACACTTCGATCTTGACATCAAGACTCCACCCACCAATTCAAGAAGAGCTGAGAGCTCAGAGGAGTTCACTTCCAATCCCGGTCACTGTTCTTTGAAGGGGAAGATCGATTCTTCATCCAACAAGAAGAAGATTAACATTCCACCAAGAATCTGTTATGTTTTTTTTTCTTTCTTGGAAGTGCAGCAGCGATCGAAATCCTTCTTTGTCCTGCAGCACCGACGCTGCTCGTAGAAGGAAGAAAGAGAAGCATCTACGTGAGACGACCAAGGAGATTTGGAGAGAGGAGATGAAGGTTGCTCGTATAGATCTGCTGCCATTGCATGACCAAGAAGATTTACATCATAGCTTTGTCTAGGATCATTATTATCCTCGTCCTTATTCTTATTGCTTCTTCCAAAGTTGTCCAACTTTTGGTGGCCATAGACATTACTTTCTTGGGAGAGCACGCAAACTTTTCTTGTTGAGCAGACAAACAAAACTGACAATGAAGCATCAAAGGCAAATGTAGGGGACAAGGCTTTTGTTCATTCAACATAGGAAAATGAATCACCCTTGGATGCTGAAGATTTCAAATGTTCTTGTTTGGTTGTGAAAGTGTTGGAACTTTGCAAAGAATATAAGAGTGTTTTATCATGGTGAAGTCTGATTCTGCATATGTATCCCATTTGTTAGTTGTTGGGAGAAAGATGCAATTGCCACATGATGTGGTTTATGGAATGGGACACAAAGTGAGCTTCAACATCTTGTCATGCGAATAGAAAGTCCAAGGCTGAGAAGAAGACAACAGAGGACGAGCTAATAAAACTTCAGAAAGAACTAAAAAAAAGAAGAAGAAACAGAGCTTCACTAAAATCACACAAGCTGTCAACAAGTCAGGAGGGGAAAATGATCCACCCTTAAATGCACTAATTGCCACAAGGAAGGCACAGCAACAAAGCTGCAGAAGCAGGGGAGAAGAGAATCCACCCTTGAATGTACTCATTGTCATAAAGAAGGCACAACAACAAAAGTTGCAGAGGCATAGGGAGAAGATGATCCACCCTTAAATGCACTCATTGCCATAAGAAAGGCACATCAACAAAAGCTGCAAAGGCAGGGGAAAGAGGATCCACCTTAAATGCACTCATTGCCACAAGAATACAAGAAAGGCACAATGACAAAAGCTGTGACATCAAAATGTACAAAGTAGGTTACTTAGCAAGTTGAATGCTTTGAATTTCTTCAAACCTCAACTCGAGGGGGAGTGTAGGAATTAGCTTAATAAAATCATACGTGATTGGGTCAATATGAGATAGGCCCAATAGATTTGTCTTCTCCATTTTCTCTTGAATTGAGCTATATATGAACCTGTACCAATAGAACAACGTAGAGTTGCATTGTATTCTCTAAGCATAATGAGAATTACTCTGCTTTCTCTCACATTGAGAGTAGCTTTGTATAGGTTAATATGTCTCTCTAGTCTCATGAAGGAGGTCAACGTCAAGGGAACGTGGAAGTGTCACGGTGGCGTAACGTTGTTAACGGTAACAACCGCCACCTGCAGCTGCCAGCCTGCCCCCCTGTGCGTAACATAGGACGACGACGTTTGTGTCTTATAATTATTATTCATTCACAATTAAAATCATGATTTGTCCACTCTGATGTTGCCTGATACAGACAATTGCAATTCACCGACCGCCCCAGAAGTCGAAACGGAAACCTGAAACCCCCAAATTCTGCCCGGAGGGCATTTTCGTCACTTGAGCTCCACTTTCCCTTCTCTAATAAAAGCTACCCCATTTGCGGTTTCCCCTGCCATTTTTGCACTGTATTGCCCAGGAGGTGTTCGGCGTTCCAGCACCCCTGAGGGATATTCTTTCCTATCTGCATTTCCATCTCTGTTTCCGATCTCATTCCCATCTCCGATGGCATCCGACAGATTCGCCGACAAGAATGTTGTCTTTAGGAAACTCAAGGCAAAGTCTGATAACAAGGTTCGACCTCTTCCCCCTTTTTTGAAATTTAATTGGGTCCATCTTCATTTTATACTTCCTTTAAATCTTTTATTTCTTTGCTTTCTTTCCATGCTTTTTTAGTTTATTTCGTTTCATTGCTGTGGGTTTCGCGAGATCGGGTTCAGATCTGCGCTTTATTTGCTCTCGATGTGAAATCTTAAATTGTCCCCGTGTGCTGCAGATGTGTTTCGATTGCAATGCAAAGAATCCAACTTGGGCGTCGGTTACATATGGGATCTTCCTCTGCATCGATTGCTCGGCTGTTCATCGCAGCCTTGGTGTGCACGTCAGCTTTGTGAGGCAAGTTGAATTATTTGG
>JANTPZ010148132.1:0-27512 GCA_025593235.1 Vachellia pachyceras | reverse complement strand
TGTTGGCAACACTTTCAGCCAATACTTGAAGTGTTGTCTTGAAGTGTTTTCAAAAACCTCAATACTCGAGTGCTGGAAATCTGGTGCTCGAGTGCAGCTTGTAGCTCAACTTACAATGACCATCACTCTTTCAATTCAACTTCAAACCTTGCATATAATATATAAATGGAAAGCCCTGCAAGTCTACTTTCATATGAAACAATAATCAGACCCAAATAATGTATATAAAGAAAGTTATGATAGATTCAATAAGCACAGGTCAGACATGATGCGTTCAGTTTTGACCACCAAGTTTAGAAATTCATATCTCTTTCATTTGAAATCATTTATACTGTTCTTGGTGTATATGAAACGGTGTTTGAGTCTAGTTTCATATGAAATTATTTTCACATCAATCGGAGTTGTATTTTGAGAGATATGGTCAAAATACCAGATGTATGTCAAGCTGTCAGAAAACAGAGGACCCCAATGCTCGAGTACTAGAGATCCAGTGCTCGAGTATTGAGTCCTAGAGGTCAATACTCGAGTGTTGTGATCCTGTGCTCGAGTGTTGACTCCCCAGATGTCAATACTCGAGTATTATGGCCCAATACTAGAGTGTTGAGCCCAAAAACTCAACAGGAAGCCCCGAAAACTCATCATACTCGAGTGTTTGACTTTGTGCTCGAGTGTTAACTTCCAGAATCAGTTTTGAACATCTGAATAAATCTAAGATAATGATAAAACATCTATTTAAAACATTTTAACATTCAAAAAGAATTATTTAACCAAATCATTCTCCAATTAAAATAATGCAAATATAGATTAACCAATATGCATTGTAAAATCATTATGCATGAAAAATATGTATTATGAAAAAATTTTTGCATTGTAAAAATCTTTTGCTCTTATTTGACATCATCAAAACTAATATCTAACAGGAAGAAACCTAGCTTGTCTTTTCTCAAGATTTGGGGATGTGAGGTCTATGTTAAACAGCAGGCTTCTGATAAGTTATCAAACAGATCCTCCAAGTGCCTTTTTGTGGGATATCCCAAGGAAACAAACAGATCCTCCAAATGCTTGTTTATTGTTCGAAACAGTGACTTTCTAGAAAGAAAGTTCATCTCTAGAAGGACCAGTGGGAGCAAATTGCATCTTAAAGAAGTTCGAGAATCTCAAGACACCATAGAACCACAGATGGAAGACAGAGAGACTCACAAGATGTTGTTGAGCCTCCTCAAGTAACACAAGGCCTATGGAGGTCTGATAGGTCACAACAACCACCTCAGAGATATGGATTTCTAGTTACTAGGAGTCATGATGTATTGCTCATTGAACACAATGAGCCAGCCACCTATCTAAAGGCAGTAGTAGGACCAAACTCTGACAAATGGTTGAATTCCATGAAATCTGAAATTCAATCCATGTATGACAATCAAGTATGGACCTTGGTTGACCCACCTGAAGGTGTAAAAACCATTGGGTGCAAATGGGTTTTTAAAGAGAAAACCGATAAAGATGGCAAAGCAAATGTCTTCAAGGCAAGTCTAGTTGCAAAAGGATTCACACAAACTCATGGTGTTGACCATGATGAAACATTTTCCCCAGTAGCGATGGCCAAGTCAATCAGAATCTTTCTTGCCATTGCAGCATATAATGACATGAAATATGGCAGATGGACATCAAAACAGCTTTCTTTATGGAAAGCTACTTGAGGATGTGTACATGATATAACCTGAAGGTTTTATGCATCCAGAGGACTTTGCTAAGGTATGCAAGCTTCAACGATCCATTTATGGATTAAAGCAGGCATCACGGAGTTGGAATAATCGTTTTGATGAAGTTGTCAAAGAGTTTGGCTTCATTCAAAACATGAATGAACCTTGTGTTTACAAGAAGGTTAGTGGGAGCACAGTTGTATTCCTGGTGCTTTATGTGGATGACATCTTATTGATTGGAAATGACATTCCTACCTTGCAGAGTGTCAAGTCTTGGTTAGGAAAGTCCTTTTCAATGAAAGACTTGGGCGAAGCCACTTACATCCTTGGGATTAGGATCGATAGAGATAGATCCAAGAGGCTTATAGGTTTAAGTCAGAGTACATATATAGACAAAATACTGCATAGGTTCAGTATGCAGGATTCAAAGAGGGGCTACATACCCATGTCTCATGGCATCCTTCTCTACAAGGATCTATGTCCTAAAACACTGGATCAAAGAGATCGCATAAGTAAGGTTCCATATGCTTCGACTATTGGATCCATCAAATATGCCACGTTATGTACTTGATCGGTTGTGTTATTTGCCTTGAGTATGACTAGTAGATACCAGCAAGATCCTGGTAAGGGTCATTGGACTGCTGTCAAGAATATCCTTAAGTACTTGAGAAGGACTAAGGACCTGTTCTTGGTGTATGGTGGTTTGGATGATGAGCTATGTGTAACTGGTTACACAGATGTGAGTTTTCAAACTGATCAAGATGATTCTAGATCGCAGTCAGGTATGTATTCCTGTTTAATTGTGGCGTAGTAAGCTGGAAGAGTTCTAAGCAGAGCATCATAGCTAATTATGCAACTGAAACTGAGTATATAGCAGCATCAGATGCAGTAAAAGAAGCCGTTTGGATCAAAAAGTTCATTACTGAACTAGGGGTGATCCCTACCATCTCAAATCCAATAGATTTGTTCAGTGACAATAGTAGTGCTATTGCGCAAACAAAGGAGCACAAGTCACACCAAAGGAAAAAACATATACTCAGGCGTTTTTACCTTATCAGAGAAATAGATGATAGAAGTGATATCAAAATATGTAAATAACTTGGAGAAGATAATGTTGCTGATCCTCTTATTAAACCGCTTGCACAAGTGAAACAAAGGGTCATGTTAGGACAATGGAAATTAGACAAATCAATGATTGTACCTAGTGCAAGTGGGAAGATGTTGGAAATTGTGCAAGGGACCAATCATTGTACCTCATACATTATTTATTTTAATGTATTTTCTCCATTTAATTATCATATGTTTTGCATGTTTATTATGATAATTGATCCATAAATGAATTATGAATGTTGTCTTAAATGTCCCTGGTTGGTTGTCTATGTGGGAGCATAGATAAAGTAAGACCAGTATGTTAGAAAAGGATTTGACCAAGAGGGGGTGAATTGGTCTAATATAAAAATTAAGTACTTTAAAACTTGACAGAATAAAAAGATCAAAGTCACCGAGAGAAGAAGAAAGATAAACACATAGATTTATCTTGGTTCAGTCTCCTTGACCTACGTCCAATCCTCAGAGCACCCCTGAGAATTGCAAATCCACTATCAACAACAGAAAGAGGCTTCACGAGCCTTTACAAGTTGGGAATCCACTCCCCCTTTTTCTTTTCACTAAAACAGAGTCACTCACTCTCTGTTTCTATCTCACTTTCAGCCCAGTTTGCTCAAGGTCCCATCCTTGAGTTTCTCACAAATTTACAAAGTATTTTTGCCATAGAAATCTCTCTCAAAAGAGTAGATGGCTAATAATAAAGCTCAGAATGAATTAATGAAATAATACAGAGAATGAAGTAAAAGCAGCTTTGAATGCTCAGGATATTCGTTGTTCTTGTTTTTGTCTGTATTGAATGCTTCTCCTTTTATAGTTGAGAAGATCTTAAATGTCCGTTAGACTCCATTGAATAGTCGTTACTCTCATTATCGACCATTTGGTTTCTTCATTAATGGCATTTATGACGGCGAATGTTGCAGAAGAACGTTAAAGTCTCCGAGCCTCGGACCATCCCTGTGCTTCTTTCCTCATTTATTGTTGCAAGCTTATGCATTTATGAGCTCAGACAACATTCAAAATGTCGTTACACAGATAAGGAAAGTAGGTGTGAAAAGTATATATAGTGTGTCAGTAATAAAAGCTGTCAGAAAAGAAGTGCTCGAGCACAACTTGATCAATGCTCGAGTGTTACTTGATAATTTTCAAAGAGAAGTTCAATGCTTTGACACATTGCTCGAGTTTTGTATGAAAGTGTTTGAAAAAGAATCAAATACTCGAGTAAGAAATCACAATGCTTGAGTATTAATAATGCTTCCTAAGATTGCTCGAGCATTCTGTGCAATTGTTGAAAAATATAAGTTCTGAAAAGTCATAATACTCGAGTACTAGAACATGGTGCTCAAGCATTAAGAATGCTGGTAGTAAATGCTAGAGCAATTTCAGAAAGTATTAGTGAACAGTGAAAATTTTTAGCCTGATGCTCAAGCATTAGATGCTAGTGCTTGAGCATTGTCACTGCTTGCAGTATTTACTTCTAGTAAAGGGTGAAGGGTCACAATACTCGAGCACTGCCAAACTGTGCTCGAGCATTGGCTCTGCTGGAAGCTTTTACTTGAAGTACTGCTTGACGGTACTGATATAAGACTCAATACTCGAGCACTGTATTTCCAGTGCTCGAGCATTGGCTGTGCTGTCAGCCAATGCTTGAAGTGCTGACTGATAGTACTTTCAGAAACCTTAATGCTCAAGTACTGTAAATCTAGTGCTCGAGCATTGGCTTTGCTGTCAGCCAATACTTACAGTACTTCATTGCAGCATTGTTTGTTAGCCATGTTTTAGCCTAATGCTTGAGTATTGACTTCACAATGCTCGAGCATTGGCAATGCTTTCTGCCAATGCTTGAAGTGTTCACTGAGAGCATAGTTTAAAACTTATTTTCAAAACATGATGCTCGAGTATCAACTTCCAATGCTCGAGTATTGACAACACTTCATGTCAATACTTGAAGTATTGTATTGAAGTACTGATTTTTCTTAAGTTCAAAACATACAATACTGGAGCATTGCATTCCAATGCTTGAGTACTGTCAATACTTTGATAAAAACACTCG
Organism: Vachellia pachyceras; assembly: GCA_025593235.1. Lineage (NCBI taxonomy): Eukaryota > Viridiplantae > Streptophyta > Magnoliopsida > Fabales > Fabaceae > Vachellia > Vachellia pachyceras. The sequence continues at coordinate 22,655 of JANTPZ010148132.1, read as the reverse complement.
AGTATTTTCATGAAGCATTGAATCAAAACACTGCAACTTAGATTTCAAAACATATTTTTAATTTCTCAAATACTTTTTAACACATAAATCACTTGATTTTGTTATCATCAAAACAAGGTATCAACACAGTATGACTTTGATGAGGTATGGAGATACTTGTCAAAGTCATAGGCACTTGTAAGAGTACAAGGTGCTGGACCAACCCGCTATGAGAAAGCTGCACGGATTAAGTCATTAGCTTATCTCATATGTAATCACGTCACAATACCCTTTAACTTGAGATCATCATGGATTCCTACATGAGAGTCACTAACTTTTGACTTAGTCAAAAGTCACCTTTGACCGGGTGATGATAAAGGCTATAATCGGGCATAGAGGTCTTTCATGCGGAGGAATCTGAGTGATCAAGATGGAATTTGTCCCTCATATTAGTTGGGAGATATTACTGGGCCCCTCGATGAGTGAGTTTGAGAAATGTATGATTGTACTGTAACGAAAAGGAGTTTTCGTTTCCTTGATCATACTACGCAGGGATCGAGAAAGTAATAGTTAGGAATAAGAGGATGACGTCATCCATGCCTCATCCTTGACCGAGATGTCGTGTGACAAAAGGGGCGTGATGTGATTGCATGAAAGGTTGCGTCGTGTTAACGATCCCCATATGATTTGGGTAGTCTTAATGTCTTGCTAGAGACCGCTTGCGACTTGTGGGCTAACGTTGAGTTTAGCCCACTGCCAACTTCATATGGGCCTACATGGTCGCACGCAAGAACATCCCAACAAGAGCTTTAATTTTAGGGTTTATTCGAATTATATAAATAAATTCGAAATGGCAATAATATTATGTTAGTATTTAATTTATTTGATAAATCAAATAACTGACATTAATGTTCATATTTAATTTATAAAGATAAATTAAATTTGTTGGCTCACAATTTGGATTAATTATATATGGATACGATTTGATCAAATCAGATTAATCCAAATCAGAATTGCAAAATTCGATTTTCACATTTTGAATTTCAAAATCAATCTTGAATATCTTTTGAATTTCAAATTTTGAATCTCAAGATTAATAAAGATTAATCTTGAATATCTTTTGAATTTCCAATTTCGAATTTCAAGATTAATAAAGATGGATCTTGAATATCTTTTGAATTTTGAGTTTCGAATTTCAAGATTAAAAAAGATTGATCTTGAATATCTTTTTGAAATTCGAATTTAAAGATTAATAAAGATTAATCTTGAATATCTTTTCAGATCTGAATTCGAATTTTAAAGATTAATCACGAATTCTAGAAGCTCTCTAAGAGTTCTATAAATATTAGGACTCATGAGCAAGAGAGGGATTCCATTCAAATCTAATTGTGAGCCACAGAAACCCTAGAGAGAGAGAGTGAAACGTGAGAGGCGCTAGCACGCTGCGATTGTTGGGAACTTTTCGAGTGGATACCGGTAGACGGAGGCGATCAAAGAAACTTCGGCTTCTCGTGATCGAAATTAAGAATGCAAAAGGTCGTGGAACCTAAAGAGATTCAAACGCAAGAAATGCTTCGGATTCAAAATACAAAAGGTACGGCTCAATCTCCTTGATCTAAACGCCTTTGACATATCCTTAAGTGGATTAGAAAATATTAAATTCCGCTGCTTGTATGTTCTAATCCCAACAATTTGAGGTATGGTTACTTTAACTTGCAATATTAATGCCTTTGGAGCATTTTGACCTTCTAGCCTACTTGAAAGTAAAATCTTCTATTACACATGCTATCAATTATAGTTAACCCATAATACCCTTATGGGTATTTACAACTTTCCACAATTGCTCATCAAGTATTTACCAAACCTCCAAGCATTCTCCTTCTTTCTTCTTCTCTTCTTGGATAAAGCTGGGCCTAGGGTTTGGTTACATTGATAGGGTAAGATTCTTGGGAATCTTAGTAGCATAACAACTATTGTATAATCGCATATCATGCATTTAAAACAATAATACATGCTCAACTTTCTTAACCTTGAAAATAAAATGCTTTGCATACCTCATATATCACACTACATAGAATAGAGACAAATCTTCATCATGTCATAACCTTATCATTCACACCATGGCATATTAACCAAATCATAATAAAGCAAGTAATTATGCAACAAATACTTTGAAATGTAATTAAAATAATAATTGCTAAGTTACCCCTTCTCCTTGCTTTTCTTGGTCTCTTGGGTGTTAAGTCCCTCCTTTATAATGTCAAATGGTCCTAGATAACATCACTCATAAGTGAACAACTCATCACATTACTACTTCATAACTATTTTTAACTTGCTCTCTTTAACTTTAACTTTGCATCTTTGTATCCTAAGGCTTAAAAATTTAACTAACATGCTTCTCCCTTATAACTTTGCATGTATATTTCATTTTAAAGATCAAATAGCTCAAAAGAAGCTTTCTTCTCTATTAATTACTCAAAACAATAACTTAAGGGAGTTGTTGCATAAAATTCCAATCTTTATTCCTAATGCTTCCAAACTTGGTGTCTTTCTTATACCCTATACAATTTTACATTTTAAACTCATTGGAAGCATCAAAATCATATTCATTCTTCCATTTTTCCTGTAGGCCAAAATAGTACAGAAAATTTGACGCAACATGATTTTTCAACTTCTCTTTGCTTACACATGCATTATCTTGCTTCCAAACCACTTTCCTATCATTACTTAACTCAATCATTCATTCCTTTACTCAATAAATTTCGTGCAGCACCTCCTATTAAGGTTTAGGATTCCAAAATTTCATACAATCATCAAACTAACTCAATCCAACCATCTCATAAACAAGATAGAATACTTGATTTGCTAATCATGGATTAACTAATGACTAATCAAGGTAATTTGAGATTGAAAGAGGTTATGCTAACTTTAATCTTGCTCTTAAACCTTGATTAGGACCTTGGTCTCTTTCCCTATCTTCCTCCCCCTTTTCTCTCTATAAAATTAATTTTGCAAGAGTTTCCCTTCACACACCATGTTGCATGAAATTGAAGAGAAGAGATGGGTATTTATAGGCATCCACTTTGCTAAATGATCCTTAGATGATTTAATATTTGTAAGAGGTATTGACATGATATTGGCCCTTGAATTTAATCACCTTCCAAATGTACAAATCCTATGCATCAAGAGTACCATCTTGCCATGTGTCTATGTGACTCACCATTTGTGATGTCATGGCTTATGTCATTTTAGTGTTTCTTCACTTTTGTTTTGCTTAATGGCTAAGAAAAGGTGTTCTGGGAATTCTTTTTAGGAACTCTTTGATCACTTACTCAGTGTAATACCTTAAAAATTCCCATTTAATTAGAGATAATTCTAAATAAATTTTCTTCTGAAAATCCCACCTCGAAGGATTTTTAGGCATTTTCCTTCCATTCCAACAAACTGGAACTGACTTTATCTTGGGAATAATTTTATAAAATTCTAGAATTCTCGAGCTATTTTTCCTTGCTTTGAAACCAAATATATGAGGCCTCTATATATTTTAAATAATTATATTTATCTTATTATTTATTAAATATCCAAATATTAAATAACTCTAAAATTCCTGTAAAGGTTATTTTTGTTAATTCAACATGAACTGGGCCTCAATTACTGATCAGTGAATTTTTCTCTATCTTTTGGGACCTTGTTACATTTTATGATATTTTGGTCAAACTTTGACTAAAAGGTCTTTTGACTTTTCTTTAAAACCAAAATGCCATTACTTTTCCAAAATGACCATTTTACCTTTACTTTTTCTACATTTTGGAAAATGACATTTTTGTCCTTCTTTTTCTTTCTATTCATATTTACCCTTCCTTGTTCTTTCTGCAGCTGCATATATTATTCATTTTGCTTTCTCTTACTTTTAACTTTCCTTTGCTGAGCCAAATGCTACATAATTTCAGGGTATCATTTTACCTGGCAACAAACTTCTCAAAAGTTGCATGTATCATTTAGGGTCATTCTTAAGCTATTAGGCCTAAAATGCGAGATATAACAATCATCACCTGGTCAAAGGTGACTTTTGGCTAAGTCAAAACTCAGTGACTCTCATGTAGGAATCTATGATGATCTCAGGTTAAAGGGCGTTGTGATGTGATTACACATGAGATAAACTTATGGCATAATCCATGTAGCTTTCTCATAGTGGGTCGGTCCAACATCTTGTACTTTTACAAGTGCCTAAAGCTTTGATTTGTATCTCCATACCTTATCAAAGTCATACTGGTCTTATTACATCTTTTCCCCCGCATAGACAACGGATATTTAGGATAATCTTCATAATTTGTCTAGGGATGCAATTAGCACAATAAACATGCAAAAGCTATGATAATTAAATGGAGAAAATACATTAAAATCAACAATGTCTAAGGTACTAATCCAGCCATAGATGAAAGTGTAAAAACTTTTCGTTGTCAAGGCCTTGAAAAAGGACCAAAACAATTGTGATTTCCAAGGATTGCACTATAGGGTGAACCCCAGGGTCGTTCTATACGGAGCCTCGTGAGCAATTAGTTAAATTAGCTTGTGATTACATTTGCCTCAAGGTGGAAAAACCGTTTTTGATTTCAAACTTGTATTGAATTGAAATATAAAATAAACTTTCTTTTTGAGCTTTTGGATTTTGGGAATGCAACTAAAACATATTGGTAAAACATAGAAGTTGTTTGATCATGAATTCCCCTTGGAAATGGTTCAGGCTATCATGGTTCGCAAAATATAAGGTAGAGTAGTAGTTTTGCACTAAGTTTCGTAATAAAACTCCAACAACTCGCTAGGTCAGAAATCCCATGCAATGAACTCCATTCCATGAAACCCTTTAAAAACACTTAGTGTGTGTAAAGAAATTGCCAAGTGAAAAATCCAATTCAAAACATTATCACCTCAATTATCAAGCACAAGTAGGAAGATAAGAGAGAGCAACAAAGATTTCATTGAATAGGTAGAAATGATACTTCACACTACCATGTCAAACATAAAGCACATCAATACACAATTAAACCAAGTTTGGCACGATCGTGACCAAGTATTTAAGTTCAAATCACTAGTCCTAACTCAACAACTAAGTAATCCAATACAAAAATATAGATTAAACTACTTCCCTTTTGAGCCCTTGAACTCAAGCCTTCTCTATCTCCAAGAGGAAAGAAAAGGTTTAGTTGCTCATGGTAACCAGCTCAACACTCATGATGGAAGGATAAAAATGCATGATGGTCTGGAAGTGAAGAATCGAGGTGGTGGCTAGGGTTATGGATGAGAGGAATGAGAGAGTAGAGAGAAAATGTGGAAGGTGATTTAGAAGAGTGGCTGCTGCATCCCCCATGTCATTATGCGAAAATTACCCTAAATAGGGTTTCTCAACTGTCTTAGGTTGGGTTAATGACGTGGGTCAGTTATTCTTTCCATTTGGAGCCTAATCTGGTTACTGATTCGCGATAGTTCACCGCGGCGAACCTCTCCCGAGAGTCCTTCTGTTTGCACACTTGATCATTGGCTGCGGCGAAGAATAACTTGCACCGCGATGAAATATTCCAGGGCTGCCTCCTCACATTCTTTGCGAGAGTTCCTAAAATGAAATATCAAAGATTTGAAGTATCTCTTGCTCATGATTAGAATTAAGTGCAAATATATCGTATTTCATGGCAATTGCACCCAAAATCAAGCTAATTAAAACAAACAACTCTAGTTTCCAAATTAAGCTCATGAAAGGTCATGATGGGCCAAAAATTGCATCAAATACTTTGGAAATTCAGGCAAAAGAAGTGAAGAAATATGGCTCAATCAGGTACAATGATTTCCTTATGTGGATGCTTGTTTTGATGATAACAAAACCCTATGATGTTGCAGGATTTGGATTATATTTCAAAAACTTGGAACTTTGTTAGGTTTGTTCAATGTATTTTGAAACTTGAGTCTAGAATTTTTCAAAACTCAAGTTTTGTAACCTGTTTTCAAAACTTGAAGTTTGTAATAGAAGTTTTATTTTCAGTTTAAAAACTCTTAGTCAGAACTCGAGTTTAAGAAAGAAGATTTTTGTTTAGTTCAAAAATTCGAGTATTAATTCTTTAAAACTCGAGTTTTGCAATGTTCAACACAAAACTTGAAGTTTCAGTTTCACATTTTTCATCATGTTATAGAACTCGAGTTTCAGATTCATAAAACTCGAGTTTCGTGCTTCATGAACTTCATTCAAAGATGGCCAATTTAAAAGAACAATCCAGCCGTTTAAAAGAATGTTGAGAGCGTGGGTGCTGGATGTAATATCCACCATTTTCTGTAAATAGAAATAGAAGCTAAACCGATAGATATGAGATAAGATAAGGCCTAGAAATGAAAGTACAGAAAGAGAAGATGTCAATGGACCAAAGAGACCTGGTCAATTTAGTCCTACGGCTTTGAGATTACTAAGAATGTAAGCCAGGGACATAAATGCCATTAAGTATAAAGACCAAGGGCAATATAGTCATTGGATAAAAAGGGCCAAACCAGTAGTGAGAAGTCAAGTTAAAACCCACAGATAGAAAGAGCGGAAAAAGTTGATGTCGATAAACAGAATAACCTAAAGTCAGACCTAGCTCAGCGGGAGTAATTTTACGAGAACTCCGCAGTTAAGCGTGCTCGCTCTGGAGCAATCTCAGGATGGGTGACCTACTGGGAAGTACACAAAGGTCATTGCACAAAAGATCAAGGGCGACAAAGTCAAGGGTAAAATGGGAATTACGAAAAGTTAGACAGTGTAAGTGCATTTTGGTCATTAAGAGAAAGTGTAAGGGTATTTTGGTCATTTGACAAAGTCAAAGTCAAAAAGTCAACTGTTGAACAAAATATCAGAAAAATTCATAGAGGCCCAAAAGATAGAGCAAAACTCACTGATTGACAGAGATTCGACGGATTGTTGAAAATCGGCCTAGAATTTCATTTATAGAATTTTGAGGATTTAATGGCCGAAAATAATTATTTAAGGTATCAAGAGACCTTAATCAGTTTAGTTCAGGACATAGAAAAAATCAGTGAATTTTATAGTATTTAATAAAATTATAGTATTTAATAGAAAAAATCAATGAATGTTATAGTATTTTATAGAAAAAATCAGTTAATTTTGGACAATCTAGAGGGCATTATGGAAAAAGAAAAAGGGCTAGAGTATCAGTGAAAAATGTAGAAATTTTTAATGCCCTAAAAGTATTTTTCCCTCCGATTGCTCGTTTTCAGGGATTTTGGACAGGATAAAATAATCTTGTAAAATTTGAGGAAGTTAAGGGGTATTTTGGGGATAATAAATTTGTTATATTCAAGAGGAAAATGTGGAGATTAAATGAGGAAGAAAATATCTTCAGAAAAGTAGAAAAAGATTTACCTGAATAAAGTTATGCTTACCGGTAAAAAGTGCAATCGGTAAAAGTAACCGAATGGGATCCAGTTTGGTTAATGAAACCAGATTTTTACCATCAAGTTACAGCCATCATGACACCTTTTAACTATCCAGTGAGAAGCAAGCAAATGGCCCTAAGGTGGTGCAATCTTAGCCCTTGAATTTAACTGAAAAATCAAGATGCAATCTTAGCCTTCCATTCCATTTAAGAGGTGAATTATTAAATCATCATTTTTCCTTCATTTCTCCACCATTTGTCCGACTTTCCATCTGCACAAAGAAGAGAAGAGGACGCCATTTTTGGGTGAGGAAGAAGAGGAAAAGCTTGGTGAAATTCAAAGGTAAGAGAAGATGACACCTAAAGCTATACATGAAATTGTTCCTTGTGCTCTTCTCTACCTCTTCCATGGATTCAAATTTTGATTTGGTCTCTCTTTCTCAAGTTTATGCTTGGGGTTCTTGAGAGGAAAAGTGAGAAAGAGAGGGATTTAGAGCATTAAATGGTTGCAAAAGTCTCCTTAAGTTGTAAGGAGCATGTTGGTATATATGTTGTTGTTGATTGAGTTGTTTTTGTGATTTTGCAAATTTGGGAAATCATGAATATAGAGGGGAGGTGCTGCCCAATTTTCCACGTGAAGTAGGAGAGTTAAAATCAAGCTTTCTCATGCATGAATATGAGTTTGAAAGTAAGGATATGATGATAGAAGTGTTAGAAGTTAGAAAATCACAATGATAGTATTTTGGGAATTCTTCTCGGCATGACCTAGAAAATGGGGAAGATGAATTGTTTTGATTATTTTGATGCTTTCAATGGATTCAAAATGAATTTTTGTGTAGGGTATAAGTGACCCCAAGTTTATGGAAGCATTCGAAAATCATAGAGACAAGTTTGATGTTCTAGGGTTTATGAAATTCAAGGGAATGGTTAAAGGGGTTTTACATTGCTTCTTGCATCGGAAATGGCTTATGATGATGAAGGTGTGGATGTTTGCATGTTTATGCTATGGCCATATGCATTTATGTGTTTCATGTTGCACTTTTATTATTCCACATTTACATGAAAGTTTGTCATGCATTATATAATGTATGTTATATAGTTTTGCTATTGGGATTTCCAAAAATCTCACTCTTCCCCCACTAACCATTTTTAGGTACAAGTTCTTCCAAGGGTAAGGAGAAAATGTATGATGCATGAAGAAAGGATTTTACATGTTTATGTATATGGAATTATGTTGTAAATGTAATGACATTTTGGGACTTTCATATGTTGTGTAAAATGTATTATGAACCTATGCATGTTTGGTTGATATGTGATATTTAAGGACTCCTAATTGCATGATCAAACATGATTAAAAGAGGTTTAGAAGTTATGGTTTTAAATGGTGAAGTTTGAAAATGAAAAGTTTGACTAATTGTCAAAGTGAAGTTGGTCAAACCCCTAACTTTGACTTGTCAGGAAATAGAGCAAATGAACTCAAAATGAGTTGAAATTTTCCATAAAAATAGTTCACATTGCAAGCTTTAAAAAAAACTAAATAATACTGGATTTGGAGTTTTGTACAGAAAATTATGATGTTCCAAAGTTTGAAGAAAATCACGGAAAAACCTGGGAAAAATGAAAAATTGCCAAATGAACAGTACATTTTCACGCATTAAAATCTATCAATTGGGAAAGCTAATGACCCAATGAGTATTTTTCCCATGTAGAGGAACTTATAAGCTTCAAATATAAATTGGAAGCACTCAATTTTGATTTTTCTAGAATTAGTTATGAATTTTCAAAGTTAGCCCAAAAAGCTGTGAATAGTGACATGAATAGTAACCCGAAACTTGAAGATTTTATTTTTCACTCTTTAGTTACTCTAAGTCACTAAAGGCCTAAAGGTGCTTCCAAATGGATATAAAATGAAGCTAAAGGCAAGGTTAAGGTGTGTTACACTGGAATTAAAAAGGGAACTAGAATGTATATCTGTCAAGTAACAGCTACAATTCCAGCATCGAAATGGTGCCTTGTGAGGCCTAGTATAGTAGGAGATGTAGATCTCTATTGCGCTGAATAGAGCTTAAGTTAGGAAGCACAGTCCAAAGTATATTGGACCATGCCAAATATTGGAATGAGTTGGACCTGTTGCCTACCGTTTGGCTCTACCCCCAAATCTAAGCTTTGTCCATGATGTCTTTCATGTTTCCAGCTAAAGAAGTATAATCCGAATCTAGTATGTATGATAGAACATGAGAATATTGCATTATGAGACAATTTGTCCTACGAGGTGGGACAATCTCATGTTATTGATAGGAAAGTAAATCAATTATGGATTAAGAGTATACAGGTGATAAAAAGTATCTAGAAAGGATTAATACCGAATGAAAGCTATATGGGAAACTAAAGAGGACATTAGAGCCAGATACCTAGATTTGGTAGTATGAGGTATGCAAATTTCAAGGACAAAATTTATTTTAAAGGGGGGAGAAAAGTTATATCCGTATATTTCTGTAATATGAAATAAAAGTCAAACTGGTAGTTATGGGTTGAATTAAGGTCCACAGATGGAAAGTATAGAAAATAGGAAGGTGATGGACTGAAAGTATTACGGTCAACCTGACTCCAATGGATTGAATTCATTTAAGATCTTCACAGTTAAGCGTGCTTGCCCTAGAAAAATAGAAGGATGGGTGACCTTCTCGAAAGGACCCAAATATCATTAAAGGAAAGAGGAAGAAAAGGAATTTTAAACAGGTAAGGGCAAGAATGAAATTTTGAAGGAAAAATAAGGATAATATGGTAAATAAGGTAAAGTGTAAGGGCATTTTGGTCATTTGACCAAAGTCAACAGGTCAAAGGTTGACCAAAATATCAGAAAAATTTACAGATACCCAAAAGATAGGAAAAAACTTACTGATCAAAATGACGGGAGTCAGATTTTTCAAATTCGGCCTAGATTTCTGTCTAGAGAATTTTAAAGATCAGTAAGGCAAAAATAATTATTTGAGGTATCAAGAGGCCTCAAACATCTGAGATCAATGCAAGGAAAAATAATATGAAATTTCTAGTATTTTATAAAATTGCTACCCAAAATACGAGAAAGACGATTTCTCGGACCGGAGGGGAAAAGACCCGAAAAACCCTAGAAAATTGGGTTTCTTTAAAAATTAATTATAAACATTCTGGGAAGAAATTTGATGAAAGGAAAAGGATTAGGATATTAGTGAAAATTCTAGAAATTTTTAATGCCCTAAAACCCAGTTGCTTGTCGATAGGCTGTTTATCGGTATTTCGACAGCGTAAAGTAACTCTGTTGAAATTTGAAGATTTCCAGGGATATTACTGAAGTGATTATTTTTTCACTTGAATAAGTTATTTGGAGATTAAAAGGGAGTAATAAATATCTCCAAATAAGTGGAAAAAATTACCGGAACAAAGTTATTTTACCGATATAAGTTGTAATGAGATCAAGTAACCGGATCCCTAACCGAATTGGTTGGTGTAACCAAGTCTTCTAACCATTAGTACACTCATTAATTACCACCAATGAAAAGTCAAGGAGTGTAAGGTGTGATGAAAGCATATAAGCTAATAGATCATGTCTTTAATTGCAAGAAAGAATTCTAGCCATTGATCTTGAAATGGCTTATCAATTAAGTCACGTTTACTCATGTAATTAAATAGGATTTTCTATCTCTTTCTTCTTCATTTTGGGACATCTTCTTCAGCTGAAAGGAGAGAGCCAAAGACACCATTTTTGTTTTGAAGATGAGAAAAAGTTTCAAGGTAAGAGGTTTCACCATCCAATCCTATACATATTCTTGATCCTTGAAACCTCCTCTACACTTCTAATGGATTAGATTTTTTATTATAGCCCTCCTTTTGGTGCTGAAAAGTTAGGGTTCTTGAGAGTAAAAATGAGAAAGAGAGGGATTTAGCTCAAATAATTGGTACCAAACAAGTCTATGCAAGTTAAGGAGTTGATTGGTGTATGTTTTGTAATGGTTTGATGCTTGTATAAATTTTGGGAAATCAAGAACCCTAGGGGAGGCGCTATCCAAATTTTTATTTGATGAGGAGGAAGTATTTTTGAGTTAAATAATACATGTGAAGAAAGTTTGAATATCTCCTTGCTCCTCTTGTTCTTAATTTTCGGCCAGACTTGGAAGTGGTAGGAGGAGTGTGATTGTCATGATTTTGATGCTTGCATTGGCTTTAGAATGAAAAATTGTGTAGGGTGGAAGCAAGAAAAGAATTTTGGAAGCAATTTTTACAAAGTTAAAGGTTTAAGGACCCTTAAGGTTCAAAAGAGGCATCGGAAGAGGTTTAAGTGGTTTCATGCTTGATGTTGGCTTGTCATTAATGGCTTCGTTTGGAAACCCGTTGAGAAAACGGACACAGATTCCGAGGTACTTTATGTGAGAGGAATTTTGTCTCGGCTTGCGTGAGAATGGATTTTGGGAGCCAAAACGGCATTCCTAATGGAATACCAAACGCAGCCAATGTCGAATGCATGGTATTATTTGTAGGAGTTTGAATAGCTAAGAGGAAAATTCCAAAGTGCAAGAACGAAACCATTAAAGATTAAGGGAGACTAAGAAATAAGGTAGCAAATTTTCTAACTTTTACATTTACATTGTCATTAATGTTGTTTGTGTAATTGCCATGATAATGTTGTGTTGGATGATGTATGAGCATGACAATCCTTGTTTGATGTTGATGATAATGATATGCCTTGGCAAAATATGAAAGTAAAGATGTAAGGTTAGTGATGCATGCTTAAGTTCATGACTTTTATTTATTGCACAACAATGATTATGCATGTTATTGTGTTAGTTAGAGATATTTGCTCTTGGGATTCTATGAATCTCATTCTTTCATAATAAAACCTTTTTAGGGTCAAATTATGGAGATAAAGGCAAGGGGATGAAAGGTAAGTTTCAAGTGTAAACTACAAGTCAAAGGGAAAGTTGTGTTATTTGGTTATATGCACTTTGGAGTATTGCATTTTAAACTCCTACATTTTGAAGTATGATGTATGATATGTACATTAGACCAAGCATGCTAAGTTATTAAGAGAATTAGTCATGAGACAAAGGAAGGGGATTTATAAGCACATAAAATGTCCAAAGCCCTTATCAAAGAGAAAGTTGAGGCAACAGTGAAAAATAGCAAATGAAGTCCAATTGATATAAAATTTTCCATTTAAATACTACACATTCCAAGCTTTAAAAGGAGCCAAAGTTTACTAAATTTGGATGTGTAGATAAAAATTCATGATGTTCCAAAGTTGAAGGAAAAATCTGGAAAATAGAAAAATGACCAAATAAACAGTGTTTATTTATATAATAAACTGTATTAATTGGTCAGGATATTGGTCAAGGAGATATTTTTTCCCTTTAGAGACTTGAACTACTCAATTTCGATTTTTATGGAATTAGTTATGAATTTTCAAAGTTGGGCAAAAAATCTGGAAAAATGAGCAAATGAATAGTAACTCGGGAAGAAATTTTCAAACTCACTTCTTTGATCTATTTAAGCTATTTAAGGCCTAAGAATAGTTCAATAATGATATAATATGAAGATAAAGAAGTAAAGTAAGGAGTATTACATTCTGCACCACATCAGCCATACTCTCTCCATCATTCTCTTAGGCAGCCATCCACAACTACATGTAGACAGGGTTTAGGAGGATGGGAGAGGCCTTTACTACTACTTTCCATGCTGAGACTCAGGCTTATATATGTAATCTTTTGGAGGCATCAGCACAGTACTTATCGGGGAAGTCTATTGATATGGCCATTATTGCTTTATCTCAGTCTTTTGACTCCTTCAAAGAAACAATGACTGGATAGCTCTCATCCCTGATAGCCACTGTGAATAATGCATTGGACAATAGAGTTGGTTCCATTGAGCAGTTCATCAGAGGCAGCCAGACTCCTCCTCCTACTCCTACTCCTAGTGGTTTTGAGCCATCATCATCTAAGAGGTTGTTGGATGACAAAAAGGAGGAGAAGATTATGAGTTCACTTTGTGTTTTCCTTGTGTTTGGTTTATGCATTCTGGACTTTTATTATTCATGTTAACTAACCTTGGGATTTATGTGGTTATTGTTTAGATTATGTGATTATTGTTTCCTAATCCTTATGCTTTATTCATAATTTTGCAGCTTCTGATTGTTGATAATTTCTTTATAGATAATGACTGCCTTATGCCTCTCATTTTTCAAAGTTGTGGTTTTGTCATCATAAAAAGGGGGGAGAATGTTGATAGCTTGTTTTGATGATAACAAAACCCTATGAAGTTGCAGGATTTGGATTATGTTTCAAAAACTTGGAACTTTTTTAGGACTATTCAATGTATTTTGAAACTCGAGTTTGGAACTTTTCAAAACTTAAGTTTTGTAACCTGTTTTCAAAACTTGATGTTAAAACTTGAAGTTTGTAAAAGAAGATTTGTTTTCAGTTCAAAAACTCTTAGTTAGAACTTGAGTTTAAGAAAGAAGTTTTTTGTTTAGCTCAAAAACTCAAGTCTTGATTCCTTAAAACTCGAGTTTTGCAACTTTAACACAAAACTTGAATTCAAAACTTGAAATTTCAGCTTCAAATTTTTATCACGTTATAGAACTCGAGTTCCAGATTCATAGAACTCGAGTTTTGTGCTTCATGAACTTCATTCTCAAACTTGTTTTGATAAAACTCGAGTTATAGCTTTCCAAAGCTCGAGTTTCATAACTATTAAGAAAACCTGTACTGAAAACTGGAAGTTTTGGATTAGAGTTTTGTAGAACTCGAGTCCTGCTTTTTGAAAACTCGAGTTCCATGCCTTGACAAGTGTTTCTTAGGTCAAAAACTCTCTATGCGAACTCGAGTTCCAAACAAAAGTTTTCCAAAACTCAAGTTCTAGTTATTGCAAACTCAAGTCTCGAAGAAATTTTCATTTGATCAACTTTTCATATGTTATAAACTTGACTTCATTTATCTACAACTTCAAGTTTCACAACATCAAATAAAAGTTGCTTTCATAACTCAAGTTTTAGATAAAAGTTTTTGTACTACTTTACAGAACTGTTATTGTAAACTCAAGTTCAACTTAAAGTTCTCTAAAACTCGAGTCCCACTTATGAAAACTTGAAGTTTTACTTCATGTTATTCAAAATTCTTCTATAAGGACTACTTCAGCACTCAAGTTCTGAGAATTGAGAATTTGAGTTCTATACTTGTCTGACATGGTTTCTGACATAGTTAAAGCCTATCATTTACCAAAGCTTTCCTTATTTATGCATAGCCTATTTGAATTTAACCTGCTCTCATAAATACGCTTTTATGTCATTCATTAAACATCATAGGTTGACTGAGAATGTCTCCAAGCATTAATGCCTTCTCCGAGCTGCATTAAATGAAGCATTAATGGCAGACCAACGAAAGCGGCATCTATGAGTAATGGATACAAGCTTCTCTCTAACGGACTTTGAACTCTGAGTAACAGCTAATGAATGAAGCCTTGGCTATAAATGAAAGCATTCAAGACCGAGAAGATGAGACAATGAACGAGCATTAACACGCATTTACTGTTTGCAACTACTATCTCTATCATTTTGTTCATAAAGTATTGTGAGGTTTAGTGATTCATCATCTACTCTTTCAAAAGAGTTTAAAAACTGTAAGTTCCTTCTTGTATTACGGTGAGATATTCAAGATTAGGACATTGAATCTATTGGGTGAAATTGAGCTAAAAACATAGTGTTAGTCTCTGTTTTATTACGTGTTGTGAGGGGAGTGTGATTCCCAATTGTAAAGGCTTGGTAAGCATGAGTTGTTTCTGAATAGTGGATTGGAAATCTTAGAGGTTCTCTAAGGATTGGACGTCGGTCAGGATGACTAAACCAAGATAAATCTACCGTGTTCATCTGCACTCTCCTTCTTTTCGGTGACTTTGTTTTAATTCTGCACTTGTATTTTAAATTTTAAAAAGTGACCAATTCACCACCTCTTGGTCAAATCCTACACTAACAGCTTATAGGGCACAATTTCCAACACATTACAACTAAAAAGTAGTAAGCATTACCATTTACCAAGTTGCAATGCAATAAATGACAATAAGTTTAGGTTACTCATTTGTTATTGAGATGTATGAATAGGGTGAAAATAGGTCATGTCAGACCAGACCTATGAATAGTCCATAAAAAAAGCATGATGTTTAAAAAAATAGGTTAACAGGCTATAAGTCGGAAAACATACCAAATTTAAACAGGCCGAAAAAGAAGCCAAAATTATATAAGTCAATTTACATTATCCAAAATAAAATAATAAAAAATGGCATAAATTTATATAAAGGACATAAATATAACTGTGTCATCAAATTATAATATCAAAATTAAAAATTAGGCATTATATATAATATAAATTTAGATATAGATCATAAATATAATTTTATTTTTAATATGTAAACAAGTCAACTTACAGGCTTCAGGCCGAGTTTTAAAAACGCAAGCTGGTCTATTCACACATTCCACCCTTCAAATATGCCTTGACCCGACCTTTTGTATAAACAGCCATTTGACCTATTTCCATCCCACTTATGGATGATTAAAGTCCTTCATCATAACCTAATAGTGATTCTCTTACTGTATTTAAATAATACTGAGATGCATCAACTTAGCATGATCATGAAAGCAAGGCAAGGCCTATATGTGTCTCTCATCAATCACACCACAATTGAAAATACAAAAATTATTCTCCCATTGTTTAAACCTAACCATTTAACTTGAGAGCGATGAAAAAGTTACATATTTTGAGCATGACATAATACAAATTTTAAATAAAATATTTCATTAAACATGAAGAAAGAAGGGGAACTAATAATAAGTTGACAATTGTATACTCCAATCATATATTTAAGTTGTTTCCGTTTTTTGTTTTGATCTGTAATTAGAATAAATGCTTATTTTATAATTTATTAATTTCTTAATTTTGCAAAGGTCAATACTTTTAACTTACATTGATTATATCTTTTTATTAACAACCAATATATCAATATGATATTTAAATAGCCAATTTTATTAATACATTTTTTTATTATAGAGGAGGGGGAGAAAAGACATATACTTTTAGTGAAAATAGACTGTTTTGAAAGTGGACATAAATAATGAGACTTTTAACCTCACTTATATAAACGTTCTTTAAAGGGAAAAGACATGAAAAATGTATGTTGTGGTAGTTATTATACTAGGACCCGTGAGTGATATAAAAGGTAATTGACATATTTAGAAAGATAAATACATTATTTTAATGTATTTATATTTACCATTTTTTGTTTAACTAATTTGCTTCACTTGTAATTTGACGATATATAATATAATAATATATATAAATAAATACTTTAATAAACCCAAAATAGTATTGACTCTTACATTAACTTGATATTATTGCTTTTCCTTACAACCCTTATTACCAAAACAACTCACTTATCCATTCATCACAAAATCTAAACCGATTAAAATGAAGAGTAGATGGCATATATGAGTTTTATAGGAAGAATCAAGCTTAAAATACAAGATTACCTTTGATTTTGGCTTGATTTTCACTCTTCTCTTCCCTTGCTTTTCTTCACCGACCTCTCACTTCTCTTCTGCTTTGGCAAAATTTTGGGACAAAAAATGAACTTCAAGACTTATAAAATTTGTCCATAAGGATTAGAATGAGTTGCGGGGCCCATTTGCATTGTCAGAGCAATTGTATACTGATAAAACCTATTGTTTGACTAAATATATTCTCTTTTCTCTTCATCTATAATAAGAAGATGACAAGTGGCATAATACACTCCCCCAATTTTCTTGTATCAAAATACCCTTACGTTATCTGATTTTCGGCTACCGAAAATGCGTTTCAAGAATTTTCTTATCACTAAGGCCATGTAAGACCCTAAAAAATTCCCATAGTTCATAAGATCATTAGGGTATTTTTATTTTCTCAAACTTATTGCGAAAATGCCCTTAATAAATTTTCTGCCGAAAACCCTAATCTGGTGATTTTCGATCTTTCGTATTGTCATTTCAAAAAATTGTTTCTGACTTTCTGCTGAGAACAATTTTATAAATTAGAGAACTCCAAAAGCTATCTTTAACCACTTTAACATTACATTTCTAAGGCCTCTAGACAATTTAAATAATAATACTTGGTTAAAACCTCATTAAATAACAAATATATTAAATACTGTAAAAATTTCCTGCTGAGGGTATTTTTGTTTATTTAACCTTAACTAAGCTCAATTACAAATCAATGACTTTTTATCCATCTCCCCGTGCCTGAGGTCATTTTCTAGTATTTTGGGTAAAATTACCAAAATGCCCTTATTTTTCTCAAAATGACCATTTTGCCCTTACATATTAATTACTTGCAAAATGTCACATTTGACATCTCTTATACTTCTATTCACTCTTCAG
Organism: Vachellia pachyceras; assembly: GCA_025593235.1. Classification (NCBI taxonomy): domain Eukaryota; kingdom Viridiplantae; phylum Streptophyta; class Magnoliopsida; order Fabales; family Fabaceae; genus Vachellia; species Vachellia pachyceras. The sequence continues at coordinate 4,832 of JANTPZ010148132.1, read as the reverse complement.
ACCCTTAATTACTTTGCGACTACACGTTTAGCCTTTAGCTTCGGTTATAGAAAATGAGGATATTACACATTATCTCAAATAAAATAATAAAAAATATGATATAATTTTAAATAAAGTATATAAATACAATTATATTTTCCAATGATAATATAAAAATAAAAAATTAGACATTATATATAAAGTTAGATATAGATCATTAATATAATTTTATATTTTAATATGTAAACAAACCAACTTCTAGGCTTCCATGCTGATTTTTAAAGAAACAAGCTGGTCTATTTACACATTCTACCCTATAAATATGTATTTACCTGACCTTTTGTATAAACAGGTCTAAAGCCCTTGACAAGCCATTTAACCTATTTCCATCCCACTTATGGATGATTAAATTCCTTCATTAGAACCTCACAATGATTCTCATATTGTATTTAATAAATAATACTGAAATGCATCAACTTAGCAAGATTACGAAAGCATGGCAAGGCCTATCCGTCTCTCATCAATCACACCTCATCCAAGACTAGCAGGGTTAATTAAAAATACGAAAATTATTCTTCCATTGTTTAAACCTAACCACATAATACAAATATTTGATTTTCATATTTTGAGTACCACAATACAAATTTTAAGCCTAACTTGAGAGCGATAAAAAAAGTTTCATATTTTGAGCACGACATAAAACAAATTTTAAAGCAAATATTTAATTAAACATGTAGAAAGAAGCGCACCCATACACCGCAAAAGCAATTTCATTACAAATTCTCCATAAATATTTGATTTTCACGTTTCTCTAATGCTTTGTCTGAGAGACTCCACTTGATACTAATGCTTTGAGGTCAGCATCAGAAACCCTCTGAGGACAGAAAGACATTTGGGTCATGCAATAAGAAGAAAAGTGTTTTTTTTTACAACAAAGTCAAACAGAGAGCATGCATGCATAATTTAGGAGATATTAAGAAAAATAGTTACTCCCTCCCCCATCCTGAATTTAGGAGTTAAATAATTAATTTGCAGAGATTAAGAAAATTGGTTGAATTAATTATTAAAAAAATGTGTATATATGTTTATCTAAAATATCCCTTTTAATCATTTGCATTAAATGTTACTCTCTTGATTGAAACCCCCTTATTACGTACAGTTAACATTATGAGGAGTTTATAAAATACTATATAACTGAGAAACAAAGTAGACTGAGGTAGTAAGGAAGGAAAGCAAGTTTTAGATTGTAGCAAGGAAGGGGAAAAAGAGACACAAGTCCGACATATATGACTTTGAAGTGAGTAGGAAATATGCAAAGGGGCTTTCACACACGGAAGTTTGGCCCATAATTTCACACACACACACACACACACACATCATTACAAAAAGCATTGAATTTTCGGTCAGTAATTACTGACTAAAAATTATTCTAAAAAATTAGCGATTGAAAAATTATGTCGGTAAGTCTGTCACTAATTTTTGCAACAGAAACATTGATGAATTATCGAAGGAAAAAATTATGTTAATCCACTCTTTATTGTAGTGTGTACACACACATTTTTTCTCGCTTTATTCAAAATCACCTCAAGGGATCTATATAAAGAGACATAACAGGATCTCACCTTTTTCTAGTCATATTTTATCCGCAAATGACAAGAGAGTTACTTGCTACAAGATTAATGCATAGGCCATGCTTGTGGTGAATCCATGTTTTGGATAATATTTGGAATGATTTAGAAGTAAATTGTAAATATTGAGTTACTTTAGCGTGTTTAGTTCTACTGGAGGAAGAAGAAGGGAAGGACTGAGGAACTTTAATGAACCTTTTAGGAAGGGAAGGAAGGGGAACTAATGATGAGTTGACAATTGTATACTCTAATCATATATTTAAGTTGTTTCCATTTTTTTGTTTTGATCTGTGATTAGAATAAATAGTAAATACTTATTTTATTAAGTAATAAATAACCAATTTTATTATGTAATAAATTATTTTTTATTATAGAGGAGGGGGAGATAAGACATCTACTTTTAGTGAAAATAGACCGTTTTGAAAGTGGACATAAATAATGAGACTTTTAACCCCATTTATACAAACGTTCTTTACACAACATTTTTAGAAAGATAAAGACATTATTTTAAAGAATTTATATTTACTATATTTTTCTTAACTGATTCGCTTCCCTTGTAATATGATTATATATAATCCAATAATAAATATAAATAAATACTTTAATCAACCCAAAAAAGTCATTGACTTTTATGTTAAAAATCGTATATAATATATATTTACCTTCTTTTGCTCAGCCAATGCTTTGAAACTCGGAAACAAGGCGTCGATCTGTTCATCTTCGAGCTCGTAACCCAGCTGAAACAATACAAAATAATTTGAATGACACAGTTCCTCTGATATTAACACACACCCACAGCCACCCACACACACACCTCTCTAAGTCGCTTTCTCAGGCCATGACGTCCACTGCATCAAAGAAGCATAAAGGCATGTGTTAATAGAGGATATCCTAAATGAGCAAACACATTGATAGCACAAACGTCTCGGTTGGATGAAGCAAGACATGAAGATATATATATATATATATATATAGACACACTCCATCCGGTCCTATTCATAGGAGATTTTTCCGAAGGTTTTTTTGATCTTTGTATAAGAGATTTTGATAGCTACAATAAGCGGTAAATAGTTTTTTTCATATATGTCCGTGTTCAATAAGGATAGTGAGAGAGTGGAAATTAATATAACGAAGGAAATTAATGTAATTAATAAGGTAATATTGAAAATCACTTGAATTTTAGGACAAGTGTAACGATTTTAACTTTTTCATCATTAATACATGTGATTTAGTTAGAAGTGGTAGAGCCCTCGCAGAGTTTTCTCTCGACTCGGATTGTTTTCTTCACCGGTGTGGTGTTCAGTCTAAGTACTAGTTTTGTCTGGTTTTTTGCTCTTTTCCTTGGGGAGGGAGTTAGTTTTTGTATTGGTAAGGAAATGGATAATGTGGAGATGGATGAACGAAGATTTAGGATAGATGAAGGCATGGATGTTTTGGAATTTCAATGGAGGAAAGATAATGAGGGATGTCGGGAGGAGTATATTTTAGTTGGGAAAATTATTTCGAATACCAGTATCGGAATTCGTACAGTGAAGGACGTCTTGTTTCCAGTCTGGAAGGTGGAGGGAATGTTGTAAATCAAGTCAATAGGAGTTAATATTTTCTCCTTTTCGTTTGAGAAAAGGGAGGAAGCTGAATGTATTCTGGATGACGGTCCATGGTTTATTAGAAACAGTATTTTGGCTCTCCAGTGTAGACCTCCTTTTTCGACTGATAGTGAGTTAGAATTCAATAAATGTACCATCTGGGTCCAGTTTCACAATGTTCCTCCGGAAGGAATGTCAAAGGTGAATGTTAGAAGAATGGCGGAAAGGATAGGCAATGTTATTGATTTGGAGGATCCTGATGATAAAAGTGGACCAAAGTGGAGTTTTGGAAGAGCAAGAGTGTAGTTGGATATTTACAGACCGTTGGTTGTCGGTTTCAGCGTACCCCGGCCGGGAGGGAAGGATAATGCAAGTGTTAAGGTCAAGTATGAGAAGTTAACAAAGTACTGCTTCAACTGCGGGAGGCTGGGTCATGATTGCAAATCTTGTGAGTTCCAGGTGGAGGGTGATGAGCTACTAAGGAAGAAGTATGATTCTTCTATTTGTGCTCCGGCTGTCCGGAGTATCAAGAGAGATGCCAAGCCGGAAAGTTCGTCGGCCTGGAAGACGACGAGCCAGAAAGGGAACGGAAGGGACGTGCTTGGGAATGGTGATCGTCATTATTTTGCGCACATGGAAGCAGGAAATAGGAGTAGTTCCAAGAAGAATAAAGAAGTATTAAAGCCTGTAAACTTTTCCATGACTTTGGGAGGGGATTCCACCTCGGATATTGTGGGGAGTTTAAATGATAAAGTCAATATAGGTGACAGGAGTTTTGCTAGGGAGGAAGGAGAATATAGTGGGCCAAAGGAGGGGTGGAGTAATAAGGCCCATTTTGGAATGGACGGAGCACAAAGTATAAGTGGGCTTAATATATCAAGGGGTAATAAAAGTTTTGAGATGGGTAAATCTACTGGGCCGAGTGAATGTTTTGGGAAGACTAGATCTTTTTGGACGGACAAATCTGTGTATGGAGGAGTGATTGAGACAAATGAACAGGGAGTGGTTTATTGTGTCGAGTTGCCTGAAGAAGTCGAGGATATTTCTACAAATGCAGGAGCAATTATTCCAGTTGAAGGTGTTGGCGTAGGGGAGCTTGCGACAAGATTGAATCAGGTTGTCTTAAAGCGTGGTGCTGATGATGAATGGGAGTCGCCTATCGCAAAACGAAGGAAAAGCTCTAGATTTGAGTCACCCAGCAAAGCGGTGGCAAAGGCTTTGGAGCAACCGGGAGATGAGGTGGAACTTTCTACTGTTGATCAGGGAGTTACTGCAGTTCAGACTCTGGGAAGCTCTCAAATCTCGAATACGAATCAGGAGCATTTTGAATATTCTGGATCACTGCTTTTTGCTACAGGTAGTGGTACAGGCCAAAGACTGAAAGAGAGAAAAGAAGGAAAGAAGAGAAGAAGAAAACTGAATTCTATTCATGCACGAGGCTTACACTGCTGGTATCCTTCCTTATAAGCTATCGTTCTCGATGCTAACTGAATTGCAAGCAGTTACATGTGAGTTATGCTGACAGCTCGGTGCTCCCTAACTGACTAACGGCCTATCAACTTACATGGAAAGAAATGACACGTAACAATACTCCCCCCTAAGGAATATCCTTGTCCTCAAGGATGGATGGCAGTGGGTT
>JANTPZ010148128.1:0-11109 GCA_025593235.1 Vachellia pachyceras | reverse complement strand
AAATCTGTAAACTCATTTCTTGTGATCAATTTTTAAAGATATTTTGTGTACCAAAATCAAGTTATGCATTGTCCAATGTACATGATTGAAGGAAGTACTTTAATTAAAAAACTTGGTGGAAAAGATGAGTCATTCAATACAAGTTGGCCGGCTGTGCGGGCCCCACAAGACTATAACCGAAGTTGGCTCACAGCTCAGCTCATTCTTGTTCCTCAAGCACAGGGTCAGTCAACTCTCTGTTTTTTTCTTTTTAATAAATTAATTTCTTAAAAATTTAAAAAAATTAATTAAATACTATATTTATTATTTTTTTCAAAACTACTTTTCTTAACTTGTACACTAATAATTGCACTTCCGCGAAAGGTCAATTATATATTATCAGGTTGTATAATTTAAAAGGTTCCATTCTACAATTAATTTTTGAAAGGGAGATTTATCCACAATTCTAGTTATATTATTCATTTATTATTATTGTTAAAATTCAGAAAACACTGTTGGCGAAAAAATCTGAAAATAATTTTTTTTAATCAACAAAAATACTTGATCTTTACTTACACGCCTCAACTAGGGGTGAAAATATGTTAAAACGTTTGTTTTTTTATACACAAATTTTAGACAGGGGGTTGAGCTCACCCACAAGTTAAGGGCATGGTGAAATCTCCCTTCCTCTTAGGTCATACCAATGTTGGGCAGGGCGAGCCGTCAATTACCCTCAGGCGTTTACCTAAGCACCCAGGAGCTAGGATGCCTCCCCAAGCGCCGCGACTGGAGCCACAACAAAGTGACATTCCCCAGTATCGAACCCTCTCCCTTTAATGAGAGTGTCCAATTTTTTTTCCAGTTAAACCCACAGACGATGGGTATGTTAAAACGTTTGTGATTTGATAACCTACACATACCCAAACTTAGGCTAAGACCCCTGATGTAAAACAAGCCAGACCCAAATAAAAGGCATGAGTCTGTTTTTTTTGGATGAGTGTCAAGGTCTTCAAACCAAAACCTCCCAAAGATCCCTGCCTAAAATTTTTGTATCAAAAAAAAAAACCTCCCAAAGACCAATTAGATTGAAAATAATTTCTTATTGTTTGTTATGCATTTTTTTAATTATAAAGTTTACCATTTTTAGGATTTGTTTGGAAGTTATTCCCAGAATCTAAATTTGATTACAAAATCTAGATTTTGTCCAAACACAAAATTTTTTTAGAAAAGCTATTTTGGTTATAAAACCCCGGTATGAAACCTAGGTTTTAAAACCTACGTTTTCTCTTTCCTAATTTTTTCTTTTTTTCTCTTTCCTCATTCCTACTTTTTTTCCTTCCTTCTCTTTTTTCTTTCATACTTTCTCTTTCCGCTTTCTCTTTCTTCTATTTCATCTTTCTTACTTTTCATTCTTTCTATTTTTCTCTTTCTTACTTTTCATTCTTTCTCCTTTTTCTTACATACTTTTTGCTTCGGAATCCGTAAAAGCCAATAACTTTCTAAACAAATAATTTTCAAAACCAAGATTTTACCTCAAAATCTGTGAAATCTATTTTTTAAATCTATTCTCCAAAATCTAAATTTTACTTTAACATTTATAAAAAACTATTTTTCAAATAGTTTTCAAACAAAACCCTTAATAATTAATAATTCAACCCTAGTATTTTTTTCCTTTGACTAAACAAGGATTTTTAATGCATCAGCTCCATTCCTTTCCCTTCCAGCCTCCAGAGACAGACGCCGTCGGCCAGTCGCCTTTGAGCTTCGCTCGCGTTGCCGTCACCTGTTGCCCGTCGCCTTTTAGCTTCACTCGCAGAGTCAGTAGAGCTTCCAGCCTCGTGAAGCTTCCCTCGTTGTCGCAGACTCCTTGTTATCGTCACTGTCCTTCAAATCACTCCAAGGTACCCTTCTCCAATCCCTTTGATTCGCCACCAAGTAGCTTGATTTCTTTCAGTCGTTCACATGCCTTCATTTATTTTTCTTTCGCTACACAAGCCTCCTTCACCGCCTATTATTCAAATCTGGGACAAACAGTATTGTATAATCGGAGCCAAATATTTAGATACCGCTTACCCTAGCCTCCTCCACAGGTTGTCCCTGCAACCCTTCTTTCCATTCCCCTGTTTCACGGCTCCTGTGACCTCTACCTTGCCGCCTTCGTTTGCTTTTCCTCCGTGCTCAGTCCTCGACGTTGCTTTCGGTTTTTATTTTTTATTTTTCCTGTTTATGCATATTGATAGTTCTCTTCCCTCATTTATATGAACGCTGAAAGTTGGAATTTCTTCAGGCTTCATTGAAAGATCAAACTGAGATTCCTGTATTTGGTTTTTGCTTAATCCCAATTAAGCGTTTTTGGTATCAAAGTCCTCGGAGAACAATCCTTTTTCTTTATTTGAACTGCGTCTAAGCTCATACCCACGGTTCTTGGAAGGTCATCTTTTGACGCTTGTTGAGCTTTGGTATAGGAAACCTGAAATTATAGAAACGAAAACGTTTATGAAATTTTCATAAGGAAATACATATATCATCAACCATTGGAGTTATTGGAGGTGATCCTACATGCATGGTGACTGGAATTGATAAAACTTGGCCCAATTTCTTAAATGCATCAAGATTGGAATTGGTGATAGAAGGTTTGAGCGGAGTGTTTAAACCGTAACACCTGAAATCCTTAAAATAATTTTATTTCCCCGGGAGATATCAGTTTGTATATCAATTCTTGCGCTCGTCTAATGTGACCAACCCTGAGACCATTGGGGGAATTTTCATAATGACAATGCTGACTCCACCTTATAATTCTTCTTATTTTGTTCACAATCGCATAACCATTGCTCACTTATTTACCAAGTGAACAAATTATTCGAAACATTGATGCGAACATTGAGGCAAATAACTGTAACACTTTGAGCCAGTATGCTTGGCTTGTAGTTGTTTTGTTTTGTATTGCATATTGGTATCCATATGAATGGCTGTTTCTGTTTCCTGTTCTATTGAACAGAATTTCGGCTCGTTGTCTTCACCTGTTTTTCTTGGATCACAAGGTTTCTATCCTTTCAAACATGGCTACGAGTAAGTGAGATGCATAAGCTTTTTCTCCCCCTTTTAATTTACATTATTAATGATTATAAAGAATTCTTTTATTTTGTGTCTGTGTGTCCTTTTCCAAATAATATAATGAATGCTGCTATGCATTTTCCCGCAGGACTTATGTTTGAGAACTCTTGTGAAGTTGGAGTGTTCTCTAAACTTACCAATGCCTATTGTTTGGTTGCCATCGGAGGCTCTGAAAGCTTCTACAGGTGTTCATGGCCCCCCTCTCTTGTTGGTGATCTATGAGACTGGATTTCAATATTGATTTAAATTTAGTATTAGCTATTTGCAATTTTTTTATGTTTATGTGCAATTGCAAATCAAGTAAAAGTGAGACCTAGATTCCCTATAGTTTAAAATTTGTACCAAAAAACTTGCATGAAGTTTACTTATACTCACAAGTTAGTTTATATGCAGTGTATTTGAGTCCGAATTAGCAGGTGTTATCCCTGTGGTGAAGACCTCCATTGGTGGCACTCGTATTATTGGCCGCCTTTGTGCCGGTAAAGTTTCTATTTCCTTGGTTTCTTAATTTGTATTGGTTTTTGCTTTAGATCCCCCTGGGTAATTAACAGATGGCCTTGCTCTATTTATCTCAAATGTTTTTTCCTTAAATATCAGCTGCTGAGAAGAATTACCATCTTACTTGAGTTGATAGCCTTAGTTTCTTTTGTTGGGTTGCAGGAAACAAGAATGGGCTTCTCTTGCCACACACGACCACAGACCAAGGTGATTCCACTTCTATGTATTATTGGATCTCTGCAAAGCTTTCTCCAAGTGTCATACTTTGTGATATACCTTTAATGTCTCTCTCTGTTTTTCCCCGGGGAGGCATGTCTTTCAAACATTATCACAAAAATAATCTGTCTTCAATATCTTGCAGCAACATACATGATGTGACACCGTTAGAATTTAGAAAATGTTCATATTTATTTTAATTGACCCCAGTTCACTTGAGTTATCTCGTTTAATGATTGATGAATTTACTAGTTATATTCAATGTTTAACTTCTATTTGTTAAGTAATAGTAAGTTACTGGGTGACTTGTGCAATAGTTACTTATCTGAGTGTTGAATCTAGAAAATGTTAGCCTCGTAGTTCTGTCAAAAGAGCTTTTTTGATGTGTATATATTACGTTTTTTGTCTCCCTTTCACTCTAAATTGTTAAGCTTGTAATTATTTTTAAGGTTTTGTGCTCATTTCCTCTATACATTACAAGTATTTTTTTTGTTGTATGGCTAATCTTATGTTTCCTAATCATCTTCGGAGTCCATACTTATTATGCTGACTAATGATGTTATTTTTATGGCCGCTGCAAAAGAACTTCAACATTTGAGAAACAGTCTTCCAGATCAAGTTGTTATTCAGCGTGTGGAAGAAAGATTATCTGCCCTTGGAAATTGTATAGCGTGTAATGACCATGTGGCACTCGCCCACACTGATCTTGACAGGGTATTTCCTTATTTTTTTATTTATTTTAAAATTTCTCTCCTTTACTTTCTCGTTTGTTATTGAAAATTGTTCTGGAGGAATGGTTATGTTTTCAGCTCATTGTTTCTTTTCTCCTCTCTTACTCGAGCAAAATTTTTCTTATATTTTACAGTTATCAAGCTTGTGCATTCTTGCTTGTCTATCTGTCTTATCACCTCTTTTATTGACATCTCCCATAAATTGTAAATAATTAATTGAAAAGAAAAGGAACATAATTATTTGTGAAGAGTTTGTTTTATGCGTGCAAAACCTGCTCTTATCATGCATGACCGGCTTTAGTCATTCTTATATGAATATTTGCATGACCTGCTTTTATTATGTCTTATTATCATATAATTTGTGATTTAAGAATACTTTAATAGTTCATTAAATGGGATTTTTATGCTGGTATAATTAGAAGCATAATCTCTTTCGATAGCCATTGTCATTTATTAAAAACGCAACATTGTCATTACATCTGTCTTCTGGATGTTTTATATGGTGTTCTGCACGCCTTAGCATCAATTTGTGAACCTCTTTGTTCAGGAAACTGAAGAGCTTATATCAGACGTGCTGGGAGTAGAAGTTTTCAGGCAGACCATTGCCGGAAATATTCTCGTCGGAAGTTACTGCACCTTCTCCAACAGAGGCGGTTTGGTAAGTGAAATCAAATCAAAGATTCTTTCTACACTTTTGTTTAGACATGGTTTTATTGGCTCACCCTAACTTTGGTGCAGGTTCACCCTCACACTTCGATTGAGGACTTGGATGAGCTTTCTACACTTCTTCAGGTTCCTTTGGTTGCCGGGACTGTGAATCGTGGTAGTGAAGTCATCGCTGCCGGAATGACTGTGAATGATTGGACTGCCTTTTGCGGATCAGACACAACTGCAACAGAACTTTCTGTTGTTGAGAGCGTTTTCAAGCTTAGGGAAGCTCAACCCAGTGCTATTGTGGACGAGATGAGGAGATCGCTTATTGATAGCTACGTTTAAGTTTATAGTTCAAGTTATCAATGACCACTTAAAATGTGTTCTAATTGTTGTGATAAAAAATGTACGTTTTCTTTTTTGTCACTTTGCTTTTGTCTTTGACTAGTAAGATACTTAAACTGCCGTACTTGTTTGATTATTATTCTATGCATCAATCAAGAAAATGTTTTCCTTTTATGATTATTTGAATTTTGGCTTCTTAGTTACTAATTTTGGTAGCCACCTATGGTTTCCTTTCAGAGCAAATACAAGCTTAGTTATTGGATCAAACCCTTAATCATCACTTGCAGATGATTTTACCAAGATGTGAAAAAAGGGATATGCAGTTTTTTCACACGAATTAGTTCTGGAATTAATTTTAGTGACCGGAACTTAAACAGTTCAAATCTAGCGGGAAAAATCAAAGCAAAACCAAAAGAAAAATCAGTTACTTGGAAGTTTAAAAAACAGATCTATGTCACCGCTCTGTTAATAAACCTAAAGGTTAACGTTTGTTAACCAAATTATGTAAAGTTTAAAACGCAGAAGTGATTTGTGAGGGGTACTGAGCATCCATAATGTTATTCACTATCTTTAAAAACTAGAAATGGTATATTTTAAAATGTACATGTTATTAAAAAGTGAAATTCTAAAGCAACTTTTCTCTGCATTGTTTGTCGCTTTATTAGATTTGGTCTGACTTAATTCCGCCTCACAAATTTTTTTTTTTGTTCATTTTGTTGGGTTTCAACAATTTGACAAAATTGAGAACTTCTTTTGTTATCTATGCATGAATTTATGATGCAGACTCAGGGAAAACCGCTGGGAAACTTCCACCTGAAATTGTAACTTAAATGATAGAAAATTTAAAAATATCCATGTGGTTTATTTAATAACATCCAGTTTTAGTGACAAATGAAAAAAAATAAATTAGATATCAACATATAATCTCAAAACTCGTCCTTCAGAAAAAAGTAAGCCATACTGAAATCGAAACTAAGCGTTTGTGGTTTAAAAATGCCGAATCGCACTTCAATAATCATCTGTGAGGACTATTCGGAGTCAGTTATAGGGTTAGATAGCACATTTTGTCCATATCACTGTTCCTGGATGCATGGGAGAATATGTACGTTCGATACATGGAGTAATTACTTGGTTGTATTCCCACACCCCTATCACCCCCAAAAGCTAATTGTTTAAGTTCGAGAACCAAACGTCTTCTAAAATCCCTACTTTAAGGTAACATTCCAGATGTGAGACATGTTGGTGATATCGATGGGAATGGTTTTTGAAGAATACAAGAAGAAGAGATGAAGAAGATGAAAATGAAAGTTGTGCACAATGTCTCCAAGGCGTGGGCAACACTTTCCTTTAGGCTTAAATTTGTCTTGGCTTGAGTGTAGGAAGTGCAATCCATACTCAAGGGTCTCTATTGTATCTTGCAGGAAATTCACCGGTTAACCCAACTTGCACCCTATAATATAGGAATAGGTGGGGTGAATTAAGCCTAAAGGAAAGTGTTGCCCACGCCTTGGAGATATTGTGCACAACTTTCCTTTTCATCTTCTTCATCTCTTCTTCTTGTATTCTTCAAAGAACCATTCCCATCAATATCACCAACAAGATCTTTCATGTCTAGTTTATCAAGTGTAATATCAAACAAGCTCTCATGCGATCTGACATGGGTTGAGGACTTTAATTATTTTCATTGATTTCTTATGCAACCTATCATATGATTCTATGGCTTCAGCAAGGCAGATGCCATCAATAACGTTTGAATATATGTTTTTCCTATGGAACTCTGTGAAGGGAGGTGCTCATAAACTAAGCAAAGACCTTGGATGCAAGAAACAATATATTGAAGAATAATGCACTCCTTTTCTGTCGAAGTCTGTTAAGGTTATACTTTTGGTTCTATTGGATGTCATGCTCGGAAGAACTACCTCAATTTCAACAATCACTGTGAATGTAAAGGTGCTTCAAGTATCTTGAATTTCCTGTGTGCATCTCGTTTGCCTTAGCAGTTAAGATGTAAGTTTGCATTGGACCAGCTATAAGCTGTATCATCAATCCTGCAATCCTGTTGATGTCTTATTGTTATGAGGCAGATCCCGAGTCATTAATGACTTGGATAAGTTTATATGTTTTCCTCTTAAATTTTGTCCTTGTTTTTGGGATAGATAACGCCCATTGCTTATGTTTGTGTTTGTGTTTTTTTTTTTGACAGAGTAGGTGGAGAGGGTGCTTTGGAGTTAAAGATAGAATCCATCCTAGAAGGCTGTAACAATAAGCATGGAATGACATCTCAAAATCTTGTGGACCGTTGCATACAACCATGTATTAAGAGGAAAAGATTGTCAGAGAGGCTGTCCTCCTTGTGCAAAGTCCATGTCAGGCAAGAAATAACATGCTATTCATTTATCAGTTCTTACATTTCATTTTCTTATTGTGCTTGTGATTAGGATAAAGGTAAAGTGGGAATGGGAGAAAGATAAAGGAGGGAAAAGTTAAAGAAATTAAGGGAGAAGTATATGGCAAATAATCTCAACTTTATTCAATTAGTCAACAAGCTGAACAAATGAAGAAACCCTAGGGCTATTCAGAGTCCCAAGTACAAACAACAATAACAACAACAACAACAACAACAACAACAATCTTGACTGATCCTATATAAGATAGGATAAGAGATAAGATAAGATAAACTCTAATTAAATCTAAAAGACAATGCAGATGTCCTAATAAAGTAATTTTATTTAAAAATCCTAAGCATCTTATCTTCTTATAATGATTAAGTAACTGATAGGATACCAGACACAAGGATAGGGGTGGGTATTGACTAAGTTTAATTATTTAATACATAGTGGTCAGTATGTGGAGTCAGTTAGAGAAATTTTAGGAGTATACTTCCGATGGGGGAGGAGTGTTAGTTAATTTCTCATGTAATTCTGCATCTATAAATAGCTTAGCCTAGTAAAAGCTAAGGCATGAGTAGAGAATATCATTACCAGTGTTGTGGAGATCCTCCCTGGCTTCTACCTTCTGTCAAGGTGAGATACTTGCTTTGAGGGGAAGAGGAAGACAAATTGTGTTCTGTCTTTCACTTTTATTTTCCAGACTTGAGAGTTTATCAGTAACCCTGATCCCATTTCCCATGATTGTGAGGCTAAAGTTAAGTTATGAAAGGTTTTATTGAAAATTATGTATGTTGGGTTGCTTATCTTCCATATTAGGTCTATATGATTGATATTTGTTGTTTGGGTGCATTAGAAACATCGCTTATCAAATTAGTGCAACAGAGACAACCTGATAATCCCTTTTAAGCTATAAATGTTTCATCTAATTATAGAGAAAAGGCTTAAGCTATAAATGGTTCATTTAGTTAGGGAAAAAAAAGACAGCCTGATAATCCTTTTTAATTTTTACCTGTGATGTTTATAGTACTTATATTTGTAGGGTTATATTGCTCATAATTTGGACAACGCAGAAGGGGGTGGGGTGGGAAGAATGTAGTGCTGACTAATGTTGGCTGTTCCTGCCACCTTTTTCCTTTATTTCCATACAAATACTTAGATTTGTATTTTGCGTACAAGCACTTAGAAATCTGATTATCTTGCAGGAACTAGATCGTATATGTCACGAGAATAATTGGATCCTGCCAACGTATCGGGTATCACTATTGGATGGTAAGAGTGTTTAATTTAGATGTACAATCCGGCAGTTGGGGCAAATGAATCTTGCTCTAGGAAACTTCAAGGCTGTTAGTGCACATTACCAGCATAGTATTAAGTATTAACGATGCATTAATCTTTGATTCACATTGCATAATACTTAAGTTACTGTATGTGTGTGTGAATATATGTCTCCGTGTGTAAATGGATTGTCACATTGGGATCCATCTTGCATAATTAAAATTGATTGGATGTGCTTCTACCTTTTGAAGATGGCTTCGAAGCTAATGTAACAGTTAAAGGAATGGACTGAGTGTTCGTGTGGGGGTAGCCTGTGTCTGAATCCTCCTACTCAGATGTTGGTTGTATGACGAAATCAACCCAAAACTAGTTTTGGTTGTCTCTATTGGAATCATCAAAATGGCATACTTGAATCGTCTTTTGCTGGTTGACAAAATCAACCAACATTAATTTAGTACATCGGAGTTGATTGTTTTATTGGCACACTGAACGCCGGTTGTACTATTAGTTAATGGAATCGACATCCATTTATCCCTTCGTCAATTTTTATCATCCTAAGGAAAAATTGATATGATTTAATTGTTTTTCTTTTAGAATAACATACATGAGAGAGATTTTATTTTTACTTGAGTACAACGTAAGTGAAAATCACTCCCCAAACACGCACATTGCCACTTACTATTACAGACATTCAAATTTCGAATCGCCGCATAGCAAAAGCCTAGCCTTTTCTACTAAAGCTTGCCCTAGTGTAACAAGCTTCTAAAAATAAGATGTTTTTAACTAAAACATACCAACCAAAAAATAAAGTAAATCATATTTTTAATCTTTTTTCAACTTTACTCTTCTTGATACTACCAATCATAAACTTTGTTAGGTAGGAGGTGAGTAATTATGATATACTGCAAAGTGAATTTTAATTAAAAATTATTAATGACACTAAGAACTATGTGAAGCGAAGTTCCTTATTAAAATATAAAATTTTATAAAAATATGCCTTGAAACATAAGGAGTATATAATATGGGCAATGGAGAAATTAATTTTAGATGTATAAACCGTATTAATTATAGATGTATAGACGGCTGCAAGTTGTATAGACAATTGTCACGAAAATCATGCACTTGCTGGGAAGAAAAATGCAAAGAAAGAATTATGATGAACACTTAAAGGAAAGAATTAAAAAATTGCCAACTGTTTGGTAGACGGAACAAATGACAGAGAAAGTGATCTCAAAATAAATAGTTACATATACATGTATGAGAAATAAATTTTATTAGCACCCAGCAGCTTTCAGGAACTTATCATAGGGGCTTGAAGGTGGCAGTCTCAAAGTATGCTGCTGTCCGGGGTCATATTGTGCAGATAGGCGAACCTTATCTTGCGCTTGAATTTGCTCTCGAGTGGCCAATGCCACATCTCTTTTTGAATATTCCAGAGCCTACACAACAGCACAGATGCATCAAATAATAGTCGTTTCAAGATTTTTTACAATCAATACATACTATTTCCATTTTAAATAAATATCTGATTTAGCTGTATTTTTACCTTGCTCGGTAAGGAAGGAAATAGTGTTTCATTTTCACTTGAACGAACTATAGCCCAGGTGTCTTGGTGCTTGAAACTGTGAAGAATTGACATCTGCTGTTTTCCAGTCACAAGCGCCTCACACTGGTTCTTCATTTGATCATAAGGAACAATGGTTGATGACATGGGGAAACTAGCAACTTGACGGGCAGTCTCCAGAACCTATACACACAAAATCCCCATAGGACCTCTAAGAAAATGACATGTAGTCTCCAACCTTGCATCATAAAATATCATTGCAGCTAGCAAATTCTAAAATATCAGTATTACCGATTCTAAGAGTTGATTAACACTTAGAACGTCAGGGTTATTGAAAGAGAGTGAT